>JAGWEN010000191.1:0-173740 GCA_018703685.1 Orius laevigatus | reverse complement strand
TTGAACGAGTTTTTTTTGGAATGGTGTATGTGTGCCTTTTTTATATCCTTGCTCAATCTTGGTGGGTTGGTGTGTGAACTTGGAAATACAGCTCATTATTTTTCTGATCGCTGGAAGTACAAGTAGAGAAGTATCAAAATGTTCATTAGTTTCAGGGAAAACACGGAAATCGAAATTTAAAAAACCGGTTTTCAGGTGCTACCACCTGACGTTAATTTTTTCAACTAAAATTTACTTCAACATTGAAATTCAACCCTAAAAAACAAACTCCGCTAATCTGATCGAACAATGGCGTTTTTAGCATTTTACACTGTTGAAAGTGTTAGGTTAGAACAGCCTTAAAGTTAAAAAATGTTATTTTTGCTAAGAAAATTGTTCCTGGAGTCGTTTCCTAGTGGCCGAAGCCTTTTTTTTTCTAAGACGGGAAGGCGATGGATAGGAGTGAAGGTAAAGTGCATTGCACTCGCCGATGTGGAGAAAGTGAAGCGGTTCTCTTCATAATTACCTTTTCACTTTCTTCCCCACACTTGTCATTAGGCGGCCATTTCCCATGAGGGAAGAGCCCACTTTACACCTCAAAATTAAATAATAAATAGACTCCTTTACTCACCGTAAAAATTATGAAATTCCCTCATTGTAGACGCTTTTCATTACTCATTATCTCGTCATTAATTTAATGAAAGCTCGGATGAGGAAATCGGTAATTAGCGCTTATTAAATCGAAGCTTTTACAAGAAACAGGAACTTCTCGTCCAACATAATCATAACAAAAAATGTCCTTAATCTTTAAGTTTTCTTTTTAAATTAAAAAATAAATTCTTTTGAACCTTTTGAACTCGGCAAATGCGAAATTATGACATAAAATGAACATGAAATTTGGAATGTTATTTATTAAAAAATTCTGGAGCAAATACTTTTGCTTTTTATGCACTTTTGTGGATCAAAAGAATGAAATTGAATCGGTTGTTGGAGAATTGTCAATTTCGAAGTGCAAAATGGGTAGGTAGAGTCTGGGCAATGCATTATGGGAAATATCTTAAATCAAAATTCATGATGGGTAAGTAGCTAAGTTATTGTCCATGATTTGAAGGTGGAGGAAGGTTGTGGGAGGTGGAGGAAGGCTGGGGAGGTGGTCGAAGGTTGTGGGAAGTATGGGTAGGTAGAGGAAATGAGAGAACTCAGTAAGCTGACGATGTGGAAGATGCAGGGGCGGACTGGCCCGGGGGGTGGAACGGAAGAACGTTTATGAAGCCTAATTTTGGTCAAAAAACCTCGAAATCAACAAGCCAAATTTTCGTCAAAAAAACCTCAAAATCAACATTTGTAAAGCCCAATTTTGGTTAAAAAACCTCGAAATCAACATTTATCAAGCCTAATTTTCGCACAAAAACCTCAAAATCAACATTTAAAAAGCCAAATTTTCGTCAAAAACCTCAAAATCAACATTTGTAAAACCTAATTTTAGTATTAAAAAAAAAACCTCAAAATCAACATTTATGATGCCAAATTTTGGTCCAAACACCTCATAATCAACATTTATAGATGCCTAATTTTCGTCAAAAAACCTCAAAATCAACTTTAAATTGGTAATTTTTTTGTCAAAAACCTCAAAATCAACATTTTAAAATTTCATTCAAAAACCCTTAAGTAACATTCAAAACTTGAATAATTTTAATCATTATTATAAGAGCAAATATTATTTTTGTCAAAAAATCTCAAAATCAACGTTTTAAGTGCAATTTCTTTTGTCAAAAACCTCAAAATCAACATTTTAAAACCCAAATTTCATTCAAAAACCTCAAAGTTAACATTCAAAACTTTAGGGGGGGAGGGGGGCAAAGGTTTTAATTTGTTTAAATGGGGGGGAGGGCGCACTGTGAAAAAGTTTGGGAACCTCTGTTTTTGCTGAATATATTTTTCTAAGAGCCGATTTTCTGTCAACATTTTCTGCGCCCCCCCCCCCAATCCGGGCGCCCCCTTAAGTGAAAACCCACCCACACCCTAAGGTCCCAGTCCGCCCCTTGGAAGATTGGTTATGTGATAATATGTCTATGTGCGTACAAATTCATACAATACAATCCATACAAAATTTTTAAAAATAAAACTAGTTTGTCAAGATTTTATTTATAGAATATTTCTTTGTTTTTTTATAGAGTTTTCGTGTGAGGTATAATAAGACGCATTTGCATGTAGGGGCTCAAAAATCATGTAAGGTTGATATGTGACAGACGTGGATTTTCTCTTCCCTGCTTGAAGAGTTTTCACGTGGAGGGGAAATTAATTCACGAAGTGTTGTGGGGGTGGAAGGGGTTGTTGGCCCCCCGGCTAACCCTCGCCATCTATCAAAAGCATTCTGACACCGAGGGCAACCACCTTTTCAATTTCGAACGATCGATTCCAGAGAAAATCTCACAAGTTTCGCTTTTTAAAGTGGGGGAGAAAAAAAGGAAGTGCAAGATGCAGGCTTCCTGCCTCGTGATGTCCTTGACACCTTTTCCGCCTCTCCCATTTTATTTTCAAAAAATTCCAATTTTTCTTTATTTTCAAATTTTGTGAATAAAATTACATAAAAAGGCGGTTTTTCGATGATAGTTATTAAACAAATGAAATAAATCAAAAAGCGTTTAGAAAGCCGTCAGGAGTCGGATAGGACCTTAATTATTGATAAATTGGCCCGGTCGTTAAACAAAATGGAGAGTGGGATATTTTTTTTTCCTTCTCCAAATTCAATTTCTATATCAAGTGCGGTTTAATTAGCCATTTCGTTCCTCCACCTCATAACTTTTGCTTTCATCTCCAACTTTCCATTTTAGACCCGACGCGCTCAAGAAGGAAACTTTCCATTTTTCCCCACTGCAGAAGCCGGAACGTCTTCCAACAGTTCGAAAAAGTAAAAAAGAGGTCAAAAAACTCAGAATGGAATTTTTTTGTTAAGTTTTTCCAGGTTCGTCTATTTTAAAGCCTATTTTTCATCAAAAACCACAAAAAGGTTTTAAGAGCTAAATTTTCGTCAAAATCAACATTTTTAAAGCCAATTTTTTCGTTTAAAAATCCTCAAAATTAAGGTTTTAAAAGACAATTTTTCAGCATAAACCTCAAAATTTAAAGGCTACTTTTAGTCAAAAACCTCAAAATCAATCTTTTAAGTGCCAATTTTTCATCAAAAACCGAAATCAAGGTTTTAAAAGACAAACTTTTGTCATAAACCTTAAGATATACGTTTTAAGATCCATTTTTTTTTCCCGAAAACCTCAAAATTAAGATTTTCCGCTGTTTTTGCTCAGAAATCTTAAAAACAAGGTTTCAGGAGCAAATTTTTCGTTTAAAAATCCTCAAAATTAAGGTTTTAAGAGACAAGCTTTTTGTCATAAACCTTAAAATATACGTTTTAAGATCCATTTTTTGTCAAAAACCTCAAAATCAAGATTTTCCGCTGTTTTTGCTCAGAAATCTTAAAATCAAGGTTTCAGGAGCCAATTTTTCGTTTATAAATCCTCAAAATTAAGGTTTTAAAAGACAATTTTTCAGCATAAACCTCAAAATCAACATTATAAGGCTATTTTTAGTCGAAAACCATAAAATCAATCTTTTAAGTGCAAATTTTTCATCAAAACCTCGAAATCAAGGTTTTAAAAGACAAGCTTTAGTTATAAACCTTAAAATATACGTTTTAAGAACCATTTTTCGTCGAAAACCTCAAAATCAAGGTTTTAAGAACCAAATTTTCTTATAATAAACCTTAAAATTAAGGTTTTAAAAGCCAAAAATACGTCAAAATCAACATTTATAAATCCAAACTTTCGTCTAAAAATCCTCGAAATAAACCTCAAAATCAACATTTACCTATGATGCCTAATTTTCGTCCAAACACATCATATTCAACATTTATAAAGCCAAATTTTCGTCAAAAACATCAAAATCAACATTTATAAATGCCTAATTTTCGTCAAAAAACCTCAAAATCAACTTTAAATTGACAATTTTTTTTTTGTCAAAAACCTCCAAATCATGGTTATAAGAGCAAATTTTTTTTTGTCAAAAAATCTCAAAATCAACGTTTTAAGTGCAATCTCATTTGTCAAAAACCACAAAATCAACATTTTAAAACCCAAATTTCATTCAAAAACCTCTAAGTTAACATTCAAAACTTTAGGGGGGGGGGAAGGTTTTAATTTGTTTAAAAGGAACATTTATAAATAAAAACTTTCGTCTAAAAATCAACAAAATAAACCTCAAAATCAACGTTCTAAGAGGAATTTTTCTTAAAAAACCTCAAAATAAGCATTTGGTTTCTTTTTTGGGGATCTTTGATTTTTTTAGTGGTTCGCTCCCTCCGAGCAAATTCCTGACTCCTCTTCTGAGTTTTTCCGTCGTTTCGAATGATTTTGAAGGGAAAAGACATAAAAGTCTCGGGGTCGTTGGATTCTATTTAGAAGCATTTTATACGTCCACTCTTCGAAAACTAGGCCAAGCGTGGTTTTCCA
Organism: Orius laevigatus; assembly: GCA_018703685.1. Classification (NCBI taxonomy): domain Eukaryota; kingdom Metazoa; phylum Arthropoda; class Insecta; order Hemiptera; family Anthocoridae; genus Orius; species Orius laevigatus. Next base: position 169,256 of record JAGWEN010000191.1, on the reverse strand, counting down.
ACTTGAAAACGTTTATTAACAGTATTTTTCAACATTGTCTCAATTAGTCTCTAAAAATCGTCTTTTCTAATTATAAAGCCGAAGGATAACCACCCTTTGAAACGTGTCCAAAATCTAGTGGAGGGGTTGAAGTTTTGTCATCGGATTTTCCAAGATCAGACAAAAAAGGGGGAACGCTAATAGTGCGACCTTGATGGATTTGGGAAGCCTCTTCCCTGCTAACTCTTTTCTTTTATTCTTTTATAAAAAGTTATGCTAAATTTTAAAATTAAATAATTTTCTCTAGAGATAAGAAAATATTAACCTAGTTTAAGAAAACACCCACCCTAGACACATTAACAACTCAAAACTAGAATTCAAGTTTTTTATTTTTAAAAATAAGCATTTTTGATAAACCTTGTTGCATTTTTAGCGGGTTTTATATTTGTATTATATTTGTATGAGTTTGTTGGTTCTTTTAGATTAGGGATTAACATAAGATATTGACCATCAAAGCGCCTAAAGCTTCTATTACCCCCTTAAGTTTATAATTACCCCTTTGGGACCTTTATTATCCTATTAGGTGCCTTAATTACCCTATTAGATACCTCAATTACCCTTTTAGGTACCTCAATTACCGTATTAGGTGCCTCAATTACCGTATTAGGTACCTTAATTACCCTATTGGGTTCCTCAATTACCGTATTAGGTACCTCAATTACCGTATTAGGTACATCAATTACCCTTTTAGGTACCTCAATTACCGTATTAGGTACATCAATTACCCTTTTAGGTACCTCAATTACCGTATTAGGTACCTCAATTACCGTATTGGGTACCTCAATTACCGTATTAGGTACCTTAATTACCCTTTTAGGAACCTCAATTACCCTTTTAGGTACCTCAATTACCGTGTTAGGTACCTCTAGTACCCCATTAGGTACCTCAATTACCTAGGTACCTTAATTACCCTATTAGGTACCTCCATTACCCTTTTAGGTACCTCAATTACCGTATTAGATACATCAATTACCCTTTTAGGTACCTCAATTACCCTTTTAGGTACCTCAATTACCCTTTTATTTACCTCAATTACCCTTTTAGGTAACCTCGATTACCGTATTAGGTACCTCGATTACCGTATTAGGTACCTCAATTACCGTATTAGGTACCTCCATTATCCTATTAGGTACCTCAATTACCGTATTAGGTACCTCAATTACCCTTTTAGGTACCTCAATTACCCTTTTAGGTACCTCAATTACCCTATTAGGTACCTCAATTACCGTATTAGGTACCTCAATTACCGTATTAGGTACCTCAATTACCGTTTAGGTACCTCAATTACCGTATTAGGTACCTCAATTACCCTATTAGGTACCTCAATTACCCTTTTAGGTACTTCAATTACCGTATTAGGTACCTCAATTACCCTTTTAGGTACCTCAATTACCGTATTAGGTACCTCAATTACCGTATTAGGTACCTCAATTACCGTATTAGGTACCTCAATTACCGTATTAGGTACCTCAATTACCCTTTTAGGTACCTCAATTACCGTATTAGGTACCTCAATTACCGTATTAGGTACCTCAATTACCGTATTAGGTACCTCAATTACCGTATTAGGTACCTCAATTACCGTTTTAGGTACCTCAATTACCCTTTTAGGTACCTCAATTACCGTATTTAGGTACCTCAATTACCGTATTAGGTACCTCAATTACCGTATTAGGTACCTCAATTACCGTATTAGGTACCTCAATTACCGTATTAGGTACCTCAATTACCGTATTAGGTACCTCAATTACCGTATTAGGTACCTCAATTACCGTATTAGGTACCTCAATTACCCGTATTAGGTACCTCAATTACCGTATTAGGTACCTCAATTACCGTATTAGGTACCTCAATTACCGTATTAGGTACCTCAATTACGTTTTAGGTACCTCAATTACCGTATTAGGTACCTCAATTACCGCTTTAGGTACCTCAATTACCCGTTTAGGTACCTCAATTACCGTATTAGGTACCTCAATTACCGTATTAGGTACCTCAATTACCGTATTAGGTACCTCAATTACCGTATTAGGTACCTCAATTACCGTATTAGGTACCTCAATTACCGTATTAGGTACCTCAATTACCGTATTAGGTACCTCAATTACCGTATTAGGTACCTCAATTACCGTATTAGGTACCTCAATTACCGTATTAGGTACCTCAATTACCCGTATTAGGTACCTCAATTACCGTATTAGGTACCTCAATTACCCTATTAGGTACCTCAATTACCCGTATTAGGTACCTCAATTACCCGTATTAGGTACCTCAATTACCGTATTAGGTACCTCAATTACCGTATTAGGTACCTCAATTACCGTATTAGGTACCTCAATTACCGTATTAGGTACCTCAATTACCGTATTAGGTACCTCAATTACCGTATTAGGTACCTCAATTACCGTATTAGGTACCTCAATTACCGTATTAGGTACCTCAATTACCGTATTAGGTACCTCAATTACCGTATTAGGTACCTCAATTACCCTTTTAGGTACCTCAATTACCGTATTAGGTACCTCAATTACCGTATTAGGTACCTCAATTACCGTATTAGGTACCTCAATTACCGTATTAGGTACCTCAATTACCGTATTAGGTCACCTCAATTACCGTATTAGGTACCTCAATTACCGTATTAGGTACCTCAATTACCCGTATTAGGTACCTCAATTACCGTATTAGGTACCTCAATTACCGTATTAGGTACCTCAATTACCGTATTAGGTACCTCAATTACCGTATTAGGTACCTCAATTACCGTATTAGGTACCTCAATTACCCTTTTAGGTACCTCAATTACCCTTTTAGGTACCTCAATTACCGTATTAGGAACCTAAATTACCGTATTAGGTACCTCAATTACCCTTTTAGGTACTTCAATTACCGTATTAGGTACCTCAATTACCGTATTAGGTACCTCAATTACCGTATTAGGAACCTAAATTACCGTATTAGGTACCTCAATTACCTTTTAGGTACCTCAATTACCTTTTAGGTACCTCAATTACCCTTTTAGGTACCTCAATTACCGTATTAGGTACCTCAATTACCCTTTTAGGTACCTCAATTACCCTTTTAGGTACCTCAATTACCGTATTAGGTACCTCAATTACCGTATTAGGTACCTCAATTACCGTATTAGACACCTCAATTACCGTATTAGGCACCTCAATTACCGTATTAGGTACCTCAATTACCCTTTTAGGTACCTCAATTACCGTATTAGGTACCTCAATTACCTTTTAGGTACCTCAATTACCGTATTAGGTACCTCAATTACCGTATTAGGTACCTCAATTACCGTATTAGGTACCTCAATTACCTTTTAGGTACCTCAATTACCGTATTAGGTACCTCAATTACCCTTTTAGGTACCTCAATTACCCTTTTAGGTACCTCAATTACCGTATTAGGTACCTCAATTACCGTATTAGGTACCTCAATTACCGTATTAGGTACCTCAATTACCGTATTAGGCACCTCAATTACCGTATTAGGCACCTCAATTACCGTATTAGGTACCTCAATTACCGTATTAGGTACCTCAATTACCGTATTAGGTACCTCAATTGCCGTATTAGGTACCTCAATTACCGTATTAGGTACCTCAATTACCGTATTAGGTACCTCAATTACCGTATTAGGTACCTCAATTACCCTTTTAGGTACCTCAATTACCCTTTTAGGTACCTCAATTACCGTATTAGGTACCTCAATTACCGTATTAGGTACCTCAATTACCGTATTAGGCACCTCAATTACCGTATTAGGCACCTCAATTACCGTATTAGGCACCTCAATTACCGTATTAGGTACCTCAATTACCGTATTAGGTACCTCAATTACCGTATTAGGTACCTCAATTACCGTATTAGGTACCTCAATTACCGTATTAGGTACCTCAATTACCGTATTAGGTACCTCAATTACCGTATTAGGTACCTCAATTACCGTATTAGGTACCTCAATTACCGTATTAGGTACCTCAATTACCGTATTAGGTACCTCAATTACCGTATTAGGTACCTCAATTACCGTATTAGGCACCTCAATTACCGTATTAGGTACCTCAATTACCGTATTAGGTACCTCAATTACCGTATTAGGTACCTCAATTACCCTTTTAGGTACCTTAATTACCCTTTTAGGTACCTCAATTACCGTATTAGGTACCTCAATTACCGTATTAGGCACCTCAATTACCGTATTAGGCACCTCAATTACCGTATTAGGCACCTCAATTACCGTATTAGGCACCTCAATTACCGTATTAGGTACCTCAATTACCGTATTAGGTACCTCAATTACCGTATTAGGTACCTCAATTACCGTATTAGGTACCTCAATTACCGTATTAGGTACCTCAATTACCGTATTAGGTACCTCAATTACCGTATTAGGTACCTCAATTACCGTATTAGGTACCTCAATTACCGTATTAGGTACCTCAATTACCGTATTAGGCACCTCAATTACCGTATTAGGTACCTCAATTACCGTATTAGGTACCTCAATTACCGTATTAGGTACCTCAATTACCGTATTAGGTACCTCAATTACCGTATTAGGTACCTCAATTACCGTATTAGGTACCTCAATTACCGTATTAGGTACCTCAATTACCGTATTAGGTACCTCAATTACCGTATTAGGTACCTCAATTACCGTATTAGGTACCTTAATTACCCTATTGGTCACCTCAATTACCGTATTAGGTACCTTAATTACCTTCTTGGGTATTTCAATTACCCTATTAGGTACCTTAATTACCCTTTTAGGTACCTCAATTACCCTTTTAGGTACCTCAATTACCCTTTTAGGTACCTCAATTACCCTTTTAGGTACCTCAATTACCCTTTTAGGTACCTCAATTACCCTTTTAGGTACCTCAATCACCCTTTTAGGTACCTCAACCTATTAGGTACCTCAATTACCCTTTTAGGTACCTCTAGTACCCCATTAGTTACCTCTATTCCCTTATTTGGTTCCTCCATTACCCCAGTATGTAGTTACCTTATTTTAGACAATTTTGCTGCCCTGCACTTCTTTTTTTATAAGACAATCTCTAAAATGAGATTTTTCGAGCAAGAAATTCTCTTGAAAATAAAAGATGTAAAAAACAAACATCCTTGTATAAAAATAAGGAGATTTAAAGAAAAACTAAAATAAGGAAGTGCCACGGTAGGAGAAACGAAAATTTTCTGCTCGGTTAGTCTCGTCGGAGTCTTTTGGAAGGACGATGATTTTTTGTTCTTTTTGTTGGGTGCTCTATGCAGAGGAGCATTTGACTTCCTGGGTGCATTGGGGCCGGTGCAAGGCCGAAAGCGAGAAAACGCGACTCCAATTAAAGTGCAAGACAAGGTCTATACGTTCCTATTATCCGTTCGTAAAACCTTTTTCCTATCTTTGTCTTTCTCTTTAGCCATGAATTCAACCATTATCTGTCTTCTCATCGTCTAGGCAATACGTTCTATGCGCAATATTTATTGAAATTCATGTTTTATATCAAAATATCAGGTGCGCAATACAAATTCGCTTTCCAATTTGCAAATTAAATGGAAATTAGTTTCAAAATTTAACCCAAAATGGGAATCTAGACATTGGAGTGGAGTCCATAAATAACAGCCCAAACCCGTTTAACGTTAAATTTCCATAACTTCTACAATTTTTGACCGAATTTATTGATATTTATACCGTTAGAAAGCTCTGTTTTAGAGCTACAAAAGTGTTTTAATAGATAAAGTCGCTCAGAGGACTCCAAAGCTATCAAAAATGGACTTTAGTACATTGATTTTTGATACAAAGAATGATTCCATGTCTAAAAGTTTAGATGTTCATAACTTATACAATTTTGGGTGAATCTTATCGATATCTATACCGTTAGAAAGCTCTGTTTTAGAGCTACAAAAGTGTTTTAATAGATAAAGTCGCTCAGAGGACTCCAAAGCTTTCAAAAATGGACTTTAGTACATTGATTTTTGATACAAAGAATGATTCCATGTCTAAAAGTTTAGATGCTCATAACTTCTACAATTTTGGATGAATCTTATCGATATCTATACCGTTAGAAAGCTCTGTTTTAGAGCTATAAAAGTGTTTTAATTGCTAAAATCACTCAGTGTATTCCTAGCCTTCGAAAATGGACATAAATTGCATTATCAGTTGAACATTGAAAAACGTCTTTGACTTCTAGAAAGGCCAAAAAGGACAATTTTTCCTCGAAATGAATGACTACTGTTTTATTACCCTTGTGATCCAAGGGTAGTTTATAATTTGTAAAATTTGTGCCACGGTTTTCGAGACTTGACGGACAACCCCCTTTCACTTATATCCCCCAGCAGAAATTTTTTTTTCCAATCACTCATTTTACCTTTAAAGGCCTTGAATTTTAAACTTTTTTTTTGTCAAATCAGACATTTTCGTGCGAAATCCTTGAGAGATGAAATCCTATCTGCTCAATCAGTTTTCTGATTTTCTCATCCTTCTCTTTTTACAACGAGGCTTCTATTGACTTAAAAATTCGAAAAGGCAGACTGAGTCTATTTTCACGGTCGATCTCTCTCACTCTGGGTCTACTCCGTCCGGAAATTTGGCCGCCGACCAACTGGGACAAACTCTAATATTTCGCTTTTTAAACGACCAAAGATTAATACTGTTATTATTAGCCGTGAAGTTTAAAAATACAAGTATTAAAAATTCGTCATGGAAAATCTAAAACGCATTCCTTCCCATGCTCTACGTGAATCACATCTTACTCATAAAAAATCATATAAAACATAACTCGGAGGTAGACTGATAATACGAAAAAGGATTAATTTTGATTTGAAAATGGTTTTTTTATTAATTTAAAACGTTTTTCATGACTAAAGGGGTCAAAGAGAAAGAGAAAGGTGGACCACTTTTATTTGCACATTGTAACGGTTTGGCTGAAGCTTCTCGCATCCTCCCACGCCGACAAGAAATTAATTTTTTAATTTTTATATCCGAATACCTATCGTGGCCCAAAAAAAAAGACAAAGAAAAGAAGAAAAAGAAAAATAAAAGAAAAAAAAAGAGAGAGAGAGTGAGGGGAAGGAAAAGAAAGAAAGAACACAAAATCCCCAAAATTCACGTTAATAAAGAGAATTTTATAAAAGAATTAACCAAGCAAAAAATTAACAAAACTCAAAATTAACAAATTAAAACCAATTATTCGTCAAAAACCCGTCAATAGGAACATTTTTAGGGCGACTTTTTCATCAAGAACTTCAAAATCAGGGTTTTAAGAGCCAAATTTTCGTCAAAAACCTTAAAATCAAAATTTACAAAGCGAAATTTTTCCTCAAAAACCTCAAATTCAAGGTTTTAAGAGACATTTTTTCGTCATAAGCTTTAAAATTAAGTTTTAAGAGACAATTATTTTTCGTCAAAAATCCTCAAAATCAACGTTTTAAGAGCTAATTTTCGTTTGAAAACCCTCAAAATCAACGTTTTCGGAGACATTTTTTCGTCAAAAACCTGAAAATCAACGTTTTAAGGTTCTCTTTCGTCAAAAACCTTAAAATTTACATTATTTGAGTACCAATCTTTTATCAAAAACCTCAAAATCAACGTTTTAAGAGACAATTTTTCGTCAAAAACCTGTAAATCAACGTTTTAAGGTTCTCTTTCGTCAAAAACCTTAAAATTTACATTATTTGAGTACCAATCTTTCATCAAAATCCTCAAAATCAACGTTATAAGGTTCTCTTTCGTCAAAAACCTTAAAATTTACATTATTTGAGTACCAATCTTTCATCAAAAACCTCAAAATCAACGTTTTAAGAGACAATTTTTCGTCAAAAACTTCAAAATTACCGTTTCATGAGCCTTTTAGAGAATAAGTTTAAAACTTTTTTTTTAGTGGTCCGCCCCCCCGGACAAATTCCTGGATCCGCCTCTGCCCCCACCCTCCAGACCAAACCTAAGGGTAGTTTTTGTCGAAAAAGTTTAAGATCTATAGTTTTTCTCATCGAAAACGCAATTTTTCTCAAGAAAAATAGATTTTTTTTATCTCATAGACACACTTTTGAACAAAATGAACTTCATCTTTTGAAGGTCTAGGAAGTCAAAATTATTTTCAAATTTTATTTTCAAACATTTTATCGAGGATATCGTAATGACGTCTGTTTTTACGTTTCCTTGGCGCCGCTGCTCTTGTTCCACATGACATCAGTGACCCCAAGCTAGAAAATCTCTGTGACTAAGGCCCTCGTACTTAGACCATATTTTTAACGTTTTTTGTCCATTAAATTGGCAACTTACCAGTTTTTGAAGTCTTTAACGTCAATCCCTTGCTATAAGGACAGTAATTACTCTACAACATGACTCATAGGGAAGTTAAAAAAAAATTATCTCTGACAAAATAGTGTCAATGAATAGTATTTTACTAAAAAGAATAATTATGAGTCAGATTTTGTCAAAAAATAAAAAAAAATTTTTATAAATGTTACTAAAAAAAAGTTTTCCTTGATTTTTCTATCGGATATCGCGTATATTTACATTTTCTCTACGCTTTGCGATAAATTGCAGGCCGGGGTATAAAAATTGTCTGATTATCTATATTTTTTTCAGACCTTGTAGTCTTGTTGTCATTTCTCAAGGAGAAATAATGTTTAATCAGACGTTACGTCAGGATAAGGCAGGACGGGAGGGAAAAAAAAGGAATCTTCGGCTTACTTTTCTTTACCCATTTTTATGCGTTTGAGAAAAATCGCTCAGGACGATAGCCTGTACAAAGAGCGATTAAAAAACAAGGATTTCGCCAAGGACGTAAATATAAAAATTTACCCTTGCATTATATTACTTATCCCTCAAGGTAAATGATTGAAGTTTAGTTCATAAATCTCTTGTAAAAAGCAAAAAATGGCTTAAAAGTGGAAAATGACTGCAAAAAGGCGAAGTTGGGAATTTGGGTCGTTTTTAGGTATTTGTAGATATCTCGAAAACCGTAAGTCGTATAAGTGCAAAAAGAAAACGAAGCTTTTTTGTGGGAACGGGATGAAGTTTTACTTTTATGAAGTTTTCTGTTTTTCGCCGCCTTGTAGCTCTTAAACGGCTCATCCCACAAAAAAACTGATAAAATCAAATTTATTGGAAATTTAATAAGCTTCCTTTTTGTTCTAATTAACTTTTCGTCTACGACGTACTGTTTACAAGATTTAGGCGAAAAACTGCAAAAACTCTCCGGACTTTTGTAGTGCACCATCCCCAACAGAAGTCCCGCCGAAAAACAAAATATCATTTTTTTTCCGCCCCTTGCGCAGACTGGGCTATGTAACGGGAAGAAAATTGAAAAAATTAATATTTTTGGGTTAAAATATGGTTTTTTCATAGCATCGTAGCTCGTAAACGGTTGATCCCACAGAACAGTCGATAAAATCGCATTTATAGGAAATTTAATGAGCTTTCCTTTTGTATTTATGACATTTTCGTCTACGAAGTACAGTCTACGAGATATATTCGAAAAACAGCAAAAAAAACCCTCTAAATGCCCCCTACAGCCAACTGTTGAGGGGGTTACAGCTCGGGACTTTTTTTTTTGATAGGGGACCATCTTGTACACAATCCCGCCGAAAAACGAAATATCATTTTTTTTCCGCCCCCACGCGCAGACCGGGCTATGTAACGGAAAGAAAATTGAAAAAATTAATATTTTTGGGTTAAAATATGGTTTTTTCATAGCATCGTAGCTCGTAAACGGTTGATCCCACAGAACAGTCGATAAAATCGCATTTATAGAAAATTTAATGAGCTTTCTTTTTGTATTTATGACATTTTCGTCTACGAAGTACAGTCTACGAGATATATTCGAAAAACAGCAAAAAACCCTCTAAATGCCCCCTACAGCCAACTGTTGAGGGGGTTACAGCTCGGGACTTTTTTTTTTATAGGGGACCATCTTGTACACAATCCCGCCGAAAAACGAAATATCATTTTTTTTTCCGCCCCTTGCGCAGACCGGGCTATGTAACGGAAAGAAAATTGAAAAAATTAATATTTTTGGGTTAAAATATGGTTTTTTCATAGCATCGTAGCTCGTAAACGGTTGATCCCACAGAAAAACCGATAGAATCACATTTATAGGAAATTTAATGAGCTTTCTTTTTGTATTTATGACATTTTCGTCTACGAAGTACAGTCTACGAGATATATACGAAAAACAGCAAAAAACCCTCTAAATACAGCCCCTGGGGAGGGGTTGCAGCTCGGGACTTATTTTCGATAAGGGACCATATCGTACACAATCCCGCAGAAAAACCAAATTTTTTTTCCACCCCCAGGCGTAGGCTGGACTATATAACAGAAAAGAAAATTAAAAAATTAATTTTTTTGAGTCCAAATATGGTACTAAAAAAAATTACTTTGAGCAGACATATAGGAGAAGATTAGTGGGTACATTACATCATGGGTGTCAACCGAAAATTCGCGCCCTTGCTCCGAATTCGGGATTCGCCCTCAACTTGACCCCCTCCGCCTTTTTTTATTTTACTTTCCGCTTATTTATTTATTTATTTCGCCTTCTCATTTTGGATCTACGCAGAGAAAGTCCTCTCGTCCCCCTCCCGTCGCCCTTCACACCCGCAGAAACGTTGATTTCCTACCCCTTCCTTCTCTGAGAAGAAAAAGAAGAAAAAAAGCCGTGGGGGACCCCCACCAACTCTTCGCTCCGCTAAACGCTCCCGCTGTTTTCACTTCAGTCATCTCTCTTCAAACAGTGCGTTTAGACCCGCGTGTTTATCGGGATTTGTTTCATTCTTTTGTTTTTGTTTATTTTTTGTGTTCCGACTTTTTGGTGCTTTTTGGATTACCCGTTTTTTTTTATTCAAACATAGTGTCTGTGCTCCTTTTGGGATTAACCATTGGATATTTTATTCCAAATTTTATTTTTTCTTGTGGACGTTCTCGAAACACGCCGAAATTCTGGTAAGCCAAACTTACACGTGTAGGCACAACTCTGTTATGTCAATAAGACGTGACATTTATTGTTTATTTTCTTACATTTTTTTTCCAGTTTTAACCCAACTAGTCCCAGAATCCGATTAAAATACCAAGCATGCAATTTTAATTATTCGAAAAATTTTTTATGATTTCAAACCGGTGTAGGATTTTTTCCAGGATCTTAATGTCCCCGACGTTTTCAATAATTAGATGATTCAAGTGTATTTGGAAAGTTTTTCTTACATAAAAGATAAGGTTAATACCGCTTTTTGTAATATTACCTGTAAGTATATTTATCAAAATTTTATCTTCGGTTTTTTTGGTGTCCCCCCTTAGTTTCCGAATTAATTTCAATGTAGAGAATCAAAAATTTTAAATCTTTATATTACTTAGAAACCTAAATTTTCAATTTTTCTTCCAGCAAATCATCTGAAGATCTTAAGGGGTTCAAGCTTATAAAAATTTCCTGCTCCACAGCCTAGTTTATGGACGAAAACTATAATTTGGATAGGTAATTTTTTGTGACTATTTCGACTATTTCTAAAGATTCTAGATCCCTACTCCATTTTATGAGGTTTTTAAAAATTCCAATTTTTTCTATAAACCAAAGTCTTCTTTATTAGCGGATTTCCGAGCCAAATTCATCATCCAATCATCCAAATCTTTGAAACTTAGAGCTATAAAAATTTCTTTATTACATTTTTGTATCACCGAGTTGTACTTTTATTCTATAAAATATGTTCTAGTGAATATTTATTTATTAAAAAAACAAAACCAACCCCCTCAGGTTGTCCAACCTGCTCAAGGATCAAGAAATAGAAAGAGAATTTGTTTGGAACATAGGTTTAGTGGCTTTTCTTGCTATAGGAGGGCAATTAACACCCCTTAGTGTTATCCTATTGAATTTAGTTACAAGAGCTTTTTTTCGCGTGAGGAAAAAAATTACCCAGCTTCCTGACCGAGCTTTGCTCCCCTTCCATGGGACGAAAATTGAAAAAGAGTATTTTCATTAATTAAAAATAAATAAAATATTTTATTTCTTAATTCCCTCCATAATTGGCAGGTTTTTTTTTCTTCTACGTTAATTCTATTAGTTAGAAATCTAATCTAATGATTGTATAAAAGTTCAAAAGGGTTAAGTTATCGCCAGTGACAATAAAAAACCGAAATATTTTCTCGATGCCGATGGCACGTGTCCGTCATTCACGTGTACTAAAGCCTCAGATTTCTTTATTTTTGATTTATGCAACTTGTTTATGTAAAGTTATTTCATCTAAAATTTTGTAGGAATCAAGTTCCAAAATTAACACACGATTTTGGCACGTTTTACGGTCTAAAAAATTTTGGTTTTTCTTTCTTGTCACCCAAAACTGACGGTTTTTCAAAAAAATACAACTCATTTTTGCCCTATCTTGAAATCATAATTTGTTAGTTTTTGTCTCTAGGGTAGGATTTTTCTGAATTTAAAAAAAAAAACCGATTTTGATGTTTTGAGATTTTTTTTCTTTTGTTGTGTAGCCACCGAACCCATAAAAAACTTAAAAATATTGCAAAAGTTTCACCCAGTGCCTCGGTGCAAAGATAAGAGGATATTCAGATAGCGAAATGCAATTTGCACTCATGATAAAAGCTCGTATTAAATAAAGATAATAAAAGTCATGTAACGATATAGAGGGAAAAAAACGAACATTCTACAATTGAATTTTTTAAGGAAGATATAAAAGAGATGACAATTTCGCGAAAGATACGACTCTTGTGCAATCTCGGGGTTGGCAATGGAAGCAAGGACTCGCCAGGGACAAACGTCGCCGAAGGACTAAACACACATACGGACCAAATATCACACAAAAGGCACGTTCATAAACAAAACTAGATTAATTTTTTTTATTCTCAAACGTCCGATTGTTTTCTCGTAAATATTTAGTTATACAAAATTCATAAAAGCGTGATACTGTTTGAAAATCTAATTACCTAGTAAATAATATACAAAATGAAAGAAAACAAAGGAAAATTTGTATTCAATTTTAGACTTCCTTACGAAAAAAAATTTTTTGCTTCTCATTTTCGCTCTTATGACATTTCTTTAGAGCTTTAGGCTCATTTTTGGGTACCTGGAACTCGGCTCCATGAACCGATCGACTTGAAATTTTCAGGGATTTTCAGTGAGATCTGTTTAAAATTTCAAGTAAATCGGTTCTCAGGGAGCCGAGATCCAGATACCCTAAGATCGTTTGTGAAATTTTGGGGGTTTGCCTGACAAGGTGGAATGCAGCAGCGTTGCTAGATCCGTAGATGAGAATGATTATTTTCTTTGTTTTTAAGGTTTTTCGTTGATGATTTTAAGTGTTGTATTGATTCCAAATTGGTATAAAAAAAATCAAGCTAAAAAGGGCCCTTTTTTTGTCGCAAAGGAACAAAATTGAGCTAAAAGGGTGTCCAAAAAGTATAAAAAACAAAGCTAAAAAGGGCCCTTTTTTATTATCGTATATTTATATGAAAACATCAATACAATCAATACTTCAAATCATCAATGAAAAACGTTAAAAATTCCTAATTCAGGCTTAATTTTTTTATTTTAAGGTAGATACCGCCCCTATGCTAATCGATTTATTTGGACTTTGCTTTGGGATCGCGTAATTTCTTTAGTTTTTCCCCCCCAAGCGTGATTAAGAGTGTACTAAAGGCCCCCGGTTTTATCTCCGAACCTGTATAATTTTTCTGTGAAAATTTTTTCATTTTTTATTTTTTAAATTAAATAGCGATCAACTAGCGTGCTCCTAAAAAATATTTCGCTAGGAGAAAAAATAGAATAATCTTATTCTCCAATTTGCTCCCGAACTTATGAACCGATTTCCGATTTTTTGGTCTCGTTTTTTCTAATATTTTTTGAAGATACTCCTAATGGAGTCGAATTTGATTTTTTTTAATTTATACAAAAAATAAAATAAAAAATCGGGAAAAATATTTTTTTGGAGCACATTAATAGTTCGAAATTTAAAAATCAACGAAATTTAAAAAAAAAATTGTTAAAAAATTTTTGAGCAGAACCGGAGATAATCGGAGAATACTAAAACCTTTAGAACACTCTTAAGGCTCCATTTTCCAGTTTTCGACAACTTTCGCGATTTCCAGATCTCGTGCGAAAATGACCTTTTATCCAACCCGTGTATCATAATATTTTAACAAAATAAAATAAAAAATAGCAAAATACTTAATTATAAAAAATAACGAACACGGATCAGCCTCGTGTTTTGATAATAGCACATCGTGGTCTTATCCCAAAACAAAAGATTTAGCTCGAAACTTCTTTACTATAAAACTGATTATTTTGATAACAGCCCAGAAGCTCTAGACTGATAAAATGATAAGATTGCATTTCCGCATTCTATTTAAAGACGAGATAATATGCAAGGTAAAAATTGTTTACCTAAAATCTTTGGTTTTTTAAACCTTGAATTTTTTTTTCGACCTTCCACGTTATAAAGTTTCAATTTTATAGTTTCAAAAAAATGTTTTTTGTGTAAAAAAAGAATAAATTCACTTTCACTCTGACCTAGTGATCTTGGTCGTTCACTTTCGCTTCGCACTTTTCGGCTTTCTCTTAAACAAACCGCCTCCATTTATAAATAAAAGAAATAAAGGAATTTCTGGGGTTGATGTATTGTGCTAGGATATTCAGTCTTCCTGGTTTGTAGCACACAAGGACAAGTTATATGCACTCATGACTCATTTCGGCTCAATGCCATCCCCCACTTTTTCAGCTCCTTTTTTTCTTTCGTTTTTCGAACACTTTCACTCCTTCCCGATTTAAGGGTTTATGTTAAATTTGATCAATTTATGAGTATTTCAAGGCGAAGAACATAAAAGTGAAGCTGATTTTCAGGTTTATATTCTTTATTCGATCTTTAAGTTATATTCGATTTTGTCCAAAATGTCGTTTCAGTACGTTTTTTATGACAAAAAAGGTGAAAATGAGGTTTGTTTTTGATTTAATTTTTTTCAAATTTTTATATTCTGTTAGTTTTTTTAGTGTTAATTTTTTGAGCGAATTTTGCTCTTCCTTTATCTTTGTTCTTCTTCCCCACTCTTTTTTTCTTGAGCCTCCTTCCCACTTCGCTTTGAAAAATTTCCTGAAAGCCTTTAACGCTCAGCCTTGACGGGTACCGGTTGAAGGTCGAAAATCTAAAGAAACATAGTGGAACACCTTCAAAATAATTGAGATAGTCGTATAAAGTGTATTTTTTACAATTTTTTTTTTCTCTAGAAAGAAAGTAAAATTTTTTTTCTTCAACCCGGGAATTCCTTAAAAGCGGTCAATCAGTGGCCAGTTGTAAACAAGTGAAAGCAAAGAGTAAAAGTGAATGTTGCACAAAACGGGTTTTTATTTTTAGCCACGGAATCCTTTTTTCTGTTTTAAAATGGGCCAAGCGGACTTATTTGAGCAATTTTCACTTAGGACAAGGGCCTAGAAGGGGGCCAATTTGAGGACAGAAACTGCTGGGCCAATGAGAAGCCATGAAACTCATAAGCCAATAGGAGAATCGTACTCGTGGACCAATAAGAAGCCTAGAAATCGCCAATAGGTGAGCAGGAAATCGTGGGCCAATAGAAGGCCCTTACTCCATCTCAGTTATTTTACTAAATACCTATTGCTTGCTAAAGTAGGGAGAAACTGGTTAAAGAGTGAAACTTCTCTAATGAATTATTTATGGCAACACTTAACGGTAATTTCGCGTTAATTAATCAGAATCCGGATCCAAATTTTATGACGACTTTGTCACGGTGCCAGAGTACTTAAAAGGGCATTAGACGAAAGGGTCAACGGACTTACGATTTATTATAGATTCCCTTTCGACATGCTTAAAATTCTCCCTCCCTTTGAGGGATTTTATTAGGTTCCAATTTTCTCGGTTTATTTCCTGGTCTTTCATGTCTTAAACCTCCGGGTTCATGACATCTCAAAGGTCTATTTCTGCTGCATTTCACATAAAGTCGAGAGTAAAAAAATGAAACCTTATTTCATGCAATTTATAAATGGCAAAACTGGGACGTGAAATGAATGAATTGCGTTTAAAATCCGGATGAAACCTTAGCAAATTTGGGAACGCGAAATCGACTGAAAATCAAACTATAATGATTACGCCCATAGCTTGATTAGTTCTTAGTAGAAGTCACGTGAAATTGCATACTATGTCATTATATGGTTTAGTAAATAGGAGGCCATTAACTCGTGGACCAATAGGGAACGAGGAACTTGAGGGGCTAACAGGAACTCGAGGAGCCAATAGGAAACTCTTAAGCCAATAGGAGACGAAAAACTCGTTGGCCAATAGGAGGCGAGAAACTTGTGGGCCAATAGGATGCCATTAACTCGTGGGCCAATAGGAGACCAGGAACTCGTGGGCCAATAGGGAACGAGGAACTTGAGGGGCTGACAGGAACTCGAGGAGCCAATAGGAAACTCTTAAGCCAATAAGAGACGAAAAACTCGTTGGCCAATAGGAGGCGAAAAACTTGTGGGCCAATAGGAGACGAGAAACTCGTGGACGTCACAGCTAAACTTTAAACGCCCATAACTTCCCAAGTTTTTAACCGATTGACACGATACCTATTATCGTTCGAAAGCCTTTTTCAGCCCCAATAAAAGTTACTAGATGCCCCAAACCTACAACACCTTCGCCTTATAAAATCAACTTAAAGATACCAAAAACGGCTTTCCTAATTTTTTTACCCTCTTTCTTTTTCATCAGATGTCATTTGTCGTAATTTTATTAAAGCACGTTTAAAAAAATGTTGAATAAAAATAACAAAATTAAGTTTTTAAGTTGAAAAAAAAAAATTTTGTTTCCGTGTCGATAGTTTCGAAATGATCTCTGGCTTGATTGAAGATATAATCAATGTTGTTTTGTCCCGGAGTATATATGCCGTTTTGTTGTTTATGATCATTATCTGCTACGTGATTAACATGTTTTATCCGAAAGAAGGAGAAGAGGTAGCCAAAAGCGAGTCTGAGGTCGAAAAAAGGGACGTTTACGATTTCGAACGTCGTATCGAAGAAATCGAAAGTCGAAAAGAAGTCGAAACCGAATCGAAAAGCGTTCAGAAAGATCTGGAAAGCGAAAGTACCGAAGAGGTCGATTTCGGACGTTTCGAAAAGCTCGTACGGAGTTTGGAGTCGACCAAATCGAAGATCGAAGAGTTGAAGCATCAAATGGCGGAGACGAAAGCGGAGAAGGATATGGTCGTACGTTTATCGAACGACATGCTCGAAAGGATCGAAAAGGTGACCAAAAGTAAAAGTGATTCTATCGAAATTAAAGACGAAAACGAGATCAATGAGAAGATCAACGCTTTGGAAAATTGGTTTACAGACAGGCCTAAAATTGTTGAGGTCCAAGGAGAAAACTTGAGGCGCTACCTTCATACCGACATGAAAATGCAAAACGGAGACGGTTTCACCATTTGTGACAACCTCGGTGAACTCTTTGTCGTAAAGCCTTCAAGCAGCCAAGCGGAATCAAGGCCCGAGACGAGCGAGAGCAGCAACGCTTCCGGCGACTGCGACCCCATCAAACCGGGCATCGTCACCAATTCCCCCGAATTCAGAAGTTTCCTCGGATCAATCGCTCAAACGGACAGCGATTAATATCGAAAAATAAAGAACTTCTAACGTTCGAATAAAAGAGTTTTTCAATATTTCCATTTTCTTGCCGAGAATGACATAATTGGAGATGATCGTTTGCCAATAAAGGACGCGTTCTTTTCTGTTTTAACGTTTGCGTAACCGACGTCGGGGCCTCCTCGACTCGTTTTTAGCTCTTTTTGCTTTCACTCCGACGTTGCGGGGAACGAGCGAAGCGAGGAGAAAGTTCGCATCGCAACTTTCCCTTCTCCGAACCCTCCCGTTCGCTATCCGTCGGACATCTTCCTATTCAACCACGTGCTTTATCTAACCGGTTCATCTCTTTTTCGGACTTTTCAGTTTTAAATACCTATTATTTTTAGGCATTTATTCATTTTTAGGATTATTAGTGTCATTGTATTTTTTTTTCTTTTCTTATTTTATTTCATTTTATTTTATTATTATTTTTATTTGAATTTTTTTTATATATTTCACTACATACCTATATATTTTATTACATATGTATTTTAGGAAGAGGAAAAAAAGAAAGTTCTGCGTACTTTTGCTTTATTACAATTTTTTACTTTCGCTTTTCCTTCAGCACTTACCGTTTGAAAAATCCATTGGATCGTCATAGAACCTTTAATGGGTTACACCACCTTAACCTTTGCGCCTTACTATGATCTTCCTTGTTGTTTTGTCCTGAAATGTGGATTTATCCTTAAGGAAAAAAGTACTTAAACTACAAAATAATGACTTTTTCCCTACCTGTATTGTTTTTAGGCGATCACGGTCGAAACAACGGAGCGTGACACTTTCCTCCACGAACCGTTTTCTCTTTCATCCATGGGAAATTCCTCGATCTTCCCCTTTCACTCTCGAAAATAGGGATTTCGCAACATTTCGAGGCTTTAAAAGATAATTAAATAAATAAAAATCTTTTGTCCTGAAGTTTGGCTTAGAACCAGGAAGAGGGGCAAAAAAAAGATATACAGTTTAACGACCTCCCCGCCGTTTTATTTCTTTTTAAAGCTTTGCCAAATTAGAAGTTGATGAACTCGACCTTTTTTAAAACACTTTTCTCCACAGCACGTTTTTAGATTTTTCTCAACTATTTAAGACTCGAGGACGCTGATCGAAACGATATGTTCACCCCGGAGTATAATTTTATCCATATTTCTTTCGCACTTTTCAGTCTTTTTGTCTACTTTTTCTATCAGAATTAGAGGTTGTTTTATCCTATAACTTCTATCAGTCGGAACCTTCCTAGCAGCAACTTCATCTGGAAAAAATCAAAGAAAAAATTAGTCGCGAACCTGGAGCACTCTAGAGGCCAATTGCATGAACTAAGAATATTTCAATGACTGCATATTGTTTTGAGATCGAGAAAGATAATTTAGACGCTTACGTACTAGGAAATTGTTTAGTCAAGGGCGCTGTTAACGCCGAAGAATCTATTTAACGATCTTCATGCAACGAATGGCTAAATAAGGAATAAAAGTTTAAAGAAAAAAAAAAGCGAGATGGCCTTTGAACGTGACCTAGGATTGGGGGCCAGGGTGTCCTCCGTTGTAGAGGCCCTTGTGACGACATATTAACCTTGCTTATACTCCAAGGATCCCATTCCGACCTCGGACTTGGAAGACGAAGGGAAAAAACTCCAAAAATCTCACGAAGTGAAAGGGAAAATTCGCCCAAAAAATGTAAACTGGGACGGAGAAAGTGTCGGACTGGCCCCTCAATTAAAAGGTTGCGAAAAAAAAGTTGCGAATTTCACGGTTTTGGGTTTTCTAAGGGGAAAACAAACGGTTCATTTTCAAATTCAAGTTTTGGGCCATTTTTGGCCAATTTTTGACCCTATGAGACACAAAAATTGGAAATTTGAACAGTTTTTCAGGCTTTTTTCACTAATAAATTTTTTTTTTTCTGTTTCAGGTAAGCTTTGAATAATCACCAACTTAAGGTATTTATGTTGTATAATGAGTAGAGCCATTGTATGCCATTACCTTGACAATTTTGAGTAATTAACGCTAAAAACTGAACTAATATATCAAAAATTATACGCTCTAGCGCTTTTCAAATTCAGAAACTTCATTAATATCGATAAATTGCTTCAATTAACCTTCGAAAGTTTGAAGGTTTTCGCCTTTTTAGACGGAATTTAAAGATTAAAAATAGGAAGGGAAAAAATTGTCGACGCAGTTCCTTAGAATTTGATATCGTTCGTATTGTATGACGTCTAGGATTCTCGAATAACATGAGAAAATTGAAGAAATTGAAAATGCATAGTGGTCGTGTTTTCTGGGAATTCGCGAGTTAGCGGTTGTATGACGAATGATTTGATGAAAGGACGGGACCTTGGGGCTTCTCGTAGACCCACCTCGAAGGCAGCGACAGCAAGGTCTTCGCCAAAGGTCAAACAAGCTCAAACCTCCGTAATTACTTTCTCAACTATTCGATTCAACATCGACTCTCCGATTAACATTTTACACGTCAGATCCGACCGATGGATTCTCCACGGGTTAGCAAAATTCAATTATTAATAGAACTTAGACTCTTTTTAGACGACGAAAACAAATTTTTGAATTTTGAAGGATGGAAGGATTTTTTAGACGACAAAGAATACTTTTGGAACTGTTTTTAGACGACAAAAAACTAATTTTTGAAGGATTTGGAGATATAAAACGACAAAGAAAATTCACTTGGACGACTAAGAACACTTTTTGAAAGGAGTTGGACTGTTTTTAGACGACAAAGGTAAACTTTTAAAGGACTTGGAGATTTTTCAGACGACAAAGAATACTTTTGAAAGGACATGGATTGTTTTTAGACTACAAAAAACAAAGTTTTGAAGAATTTGGAGGTTTTTTAGACAAAGAATAACTTTTGGAAGAAATTGAACTGTTTTTAGACGACAAAAAACTAATTTTGGGAGGATTTGGAGATATTAAACGACAAAGAAAATTCACTTGGACGACTAAGAACACTTTTTGAAAGGACTTGGATTGTTTTTAGACGACAAAAAAAATTTAATTGGACGACAAAGAACACTTTTGAAAGGACATGTATTGTTTTTAGACTACAAAAAACAAAGTTTTGGCGAATTTGGAGGTTTTGTAGACGACAAAAAACTAATTTTTGAAGGATTTGGAGATATTAAACGACAAAGAAAATTCACTTGGACGACTAAGAACACTTTTTGAAAGGAATTGGACTGTTTTTAGACAAACAAAAAACAAAGTTTTGATAGATTTGGAAATGTTTTAGACGACAAAGAAAAATCACTGGGACTACAAAGAACACTTTTTGAAAAGAGTTGGACTGTTTTTAGACTACAAAGATAAACTTTTAAAGGACTTGGAGATTTTTCAGACGACAATGAATACTTTTGAAGAAATTGAACTGTTTTTACACGACAAAAAACAAAGTTTTGGGAGATGTTTTAGGCGACAAAGAAAATTCACTTGGACGACAAAGAACACTTTTTGAAAGGACTTGGATTGTTTTTAGACGACAAAGACTTTTTGAGGGACTTAAACATTTTTTAGACGATACAAAAAAAATTTAATTGGACGACAAAGAACACTTTTGAAAGGATTGGTTTTAGAAGACAAAAACAAAATGGATGATTTGGAGATTTTTCAGACGAAAAGAAAATTCAATAGGACGATAAAGAACACTTTTTAAAAGAAATTGGACTGTTTTTGAAGGACAAAGACAAATTTTTCGAGGTCGTGGACTCCAAAGAAATTTTATTTAAAGAATCGGACTATTTTTGGACGACAAAGAATGTAAAATTTTGAGAGTTTTAGACGTCAAAGACCAATTTTTGAAGGATTTGGACTGTTTTTGGACTACAAAGACTTTTTTTTTTTCTTCTTCTTTTTTGTAGAAATTTAACAGTTTTAGTCTTTGACATAAAAATTTTTTGAATGACGTGGACTATTTTTGGACGACAAAGACAGATTTGTGTAGAACTGACGGGTTTTTGTAGAATTTTGCGTTTTAGACGACAAAGAAATTTTTTTTTTCGAAGGACTTGGACTGTTTTTAGACGACAAAGACAATTTTTTGAAGAACTTGGACTGTTTTTAGACGACAAACACAAATTTTTGGAATGGAGGACTTAGACTGTTTTTAGACGATCAAGAACACTTTTGAAAGGAATTTAGTTTTTAGACGACAAAGACATTAGAAGACAAAGACTTGGTGATTTTTCAGACGACAAAGAATATTGGACTGTTTTTGAACGACAAAGGCAATTTTTTAGACAATATTTTATACAAGACAATCAAGAACAAATTCGAAAATCTTTTGATCCGACAATTTTTTTTGGAAAAACTGTCCATCAAAACCTTGACAATTTTTAACTATTTATAGTCAAAGGTCTTTTTAATCACTGACCGAGTTTTTATAAAATTTTGCCCTATATTTTATTTAGGTTATCTTTCGTTATTGGCATTTTCAAGTGCATATGGAAGAGAGAAAAAAAATTCGTCCGGCTGGGATGAGATTAAGGAAATAAAAAAGGGGAAGGGATGAGAATCGGGAGAATCGTTTCCGAAGGCCCCCCTCGGCTCCGTCCTTGACTAGGTCAGAGTCAGTGGGTCAAGGTGGGCATCAAAAGCCACCCACATAAAATCTCCCCCTTCTCCCTCCCACCCCCTCCCCTACCCTCTACGACCAAAACAGGATGCGAGATTCAATTTTTCAATATCGCCTCGTGAACCCGTCCTCTCCCGGCCGCTGTCTACCGAATCCGGTTTTCGAGTCGATTGTTCCGAGACCAAAAAACGAAGAAAACGATGACAATGCGGACCTTGACCTAAATTACAAAGCTAGCGAATTAATTTTTTAAGAAAAATCTCGACAGCGAAAAATCTAATTTTGAGCGTTTTTTTCTGGACTGTTCAGACATTGACCTATTGGTCATTAAAAGGGTTTTTTAACAGTACTATAAAGGAAAAAATCGGTTGAAAATTGGCTAAGTTATGCATAGTCAAGTTTTAAAAAAAAGCACTACTGCATTGATCTGCTTGAAGGAACACAAGACATTTTTCTCAGCTCCCTGTGAATCGATCAAATTGAAATTTGGCAGAATTTTTCTTTAATATAATGAGAAAAAGCCCTGAAAATTTCAAGTCGATCGGTCCACAGGGGGCTGAGAAAACATGATGTCTTTTGAGGATACCACAGCGTAGCGTTCCCATTGGATCACTGGAGTTAAGCAACATAGAGGGAATATAGTTGTTTTCTTCATTTCACAGCTTAGGGGATTGAGGCAATGAGTAGTACCTTTAGTAGATGGAAACATTCTTTGGACCTTTTCCCTCCTTTAGGAGTAAGTTACAGTTGATGTTGACGTAACAATGGAAGAAAATTGAGATAAGAATACCTGAAGAAAGCGTTCTGTATAGATTAAACGAATGAAGAAAGGATAAAGAGAGAAAATAAAAACGGAAGAAGTCTTGGGATGGATGCAAGGTCGGACGTCGACCCGGGAAGTGCAGCTCTCCCTAGAAAGTGCACTCCTTGCATCACAAGAGGAGTAAACTTTCTTCCCCTCCCCCCTCCGGCTCCATTGTTTCTTTCGAGACTCACCCAGGGCGGGGATCTTCTTTTTTCTCCTCCTCGTCCACACTTCGGTCACATCCTCCAGAGCGAGATTCCACATTTTATCGAAGGCGACCACGTATCCAGTCACGTAACCCCTTATCCCGTTTTCGTTCCTTGTTACAATCTGAAAGAACAACAATTATTTTATACAAGGAGACCTTTTAGGTATTTTTTAATGGTTTTTGACCTGCGGCTTTTTTGGCCGCAGAACGATCTCTTCAGCTGATATTGGAGCGGTTCCAACATCAATTCCTCACAAACTCCCTAACCAACTCGTCATTAATAGATGTTCTTCAAATAACTCAAATATGAATCCATTGACAAGTTTCAAAGGTATCGGAACTTGGTTAACCGGAGGGTGTTTTCTGATATGGCGCTGCTTAGGACATTCTCTTCCAAATGAAAAGGCCGACCTCAATAGCCTCCTTTCCTCCGGTAACTATGCTATGGTTATGAGCTGCCTATGAATTGAATGTTTCTGGCCTTTTGTTATTGCAATAAAGAAGATGTTGGCCAAATCAATAGGAGCCAATATGGTATCCTCTTTAGCCAACTGCTCCCATTAAACCTTAGTGGAGCCTCCTTTGCCACATAGGGTGGTCCCTCTGCAACATTTGGGAGTGCCTGTTTACCTCACTGTGGTGGCCACTTTACCCCAAAATGGTGCCCAATTTACCCCATTGTGGTGCCCTTGTTTACCCCAATGTGGTACCCTCTTTCGCCCTCTGTGGTGCCCACTTTTGGGTATTACGGGTGGCCCCTTTAACCTACTTTGGTTCTCTTTTCCCCACTCCATCATTTCGATGGGCCCGAAAATGTCTTCGATTAGTTTCCCCTCGGATTTTCGAACATCTAAAAGAGTACAAGGTTCCATTGTGTCCCCTGCGCAAAAGAGCCCGTTCCAAGTCGCAAATATGTAACAAACGCTCGGTTAATAAATTAAAGATGAGCATCGCCAAAGGACTACCTAGACGTTTATAGAGATTTCTTCATGTTCCCTCCCTACGATTTACGACCTCATTATCCGCCAGTTTAAACACGCTTTTATTTTTCGACAAACCGTTCCTTACCTTAATCCTAACTTTTTTCTCGGCGCAGTCCCTCAATAAGGCCAAAGGTCCTTTAACCTTGTTCATCCTTGTAATAACGTTATCCCAGCCTTCTGAAACATAAATTATGCGTGAATTTTTTTTCGAGTGTCTCTTGCGCAATGGTCTCGAGATGAGGTCAACGACACCCGAATACAAGACGGGAGATGGTAGCACAATCTCGAGGAGATTAATTATTTCTTTTTTACTGATAACATTTTTATCTAATTCCTTTTTCTCGTTTGAATCGCTCACGCTTTGGATGCTACCTAAAAATAAATAAGGGACGATATGATCCCACATGAAAGTCCCTCCAAAGTTTGATAGCTCATTTACCCGAGTTTATTAGATTTCGAAAAATGTTATTCACACTGTGGTGTGTTTATGGAGTCCGATATTCACCTTTGATCTATTTAAAAGTTTCACAATTGTAATTTTTCAATAAATTCTCATTACGCGATTTAGGAGTGTTAAGCCATGTCATACGTCGGATTTAAATCTAATCGATCCATCGACAAACAAAAGATTATAATAATCCCGCGGGACCTGATTCCATATTAATAGGCCTGATGACGAAATACTTTCTTTCGATTTTTTTATTGGATGCGAAAGAGAAATGAAAAGGGACAGGGAGAGGCTCGGGCTTAATATTGGTGAACGAGATAGGTCGACTACCTAGCCCGAGGGGTCGTTCACCTCCGGAGAGCTCGGAGTCGCACATCAAAACAATACCATTCTCGGTTCCAGAGTCTATCAACGCGGACATACCCTGAATAACTCACGATGATGGAGTCGAAATCCAAAAAAATTACAATACGTGACTTTTTCCCATTTGCATACATAATTCATCTATTTTGGAGATTTTTTTTTTAATTCATCGAACATCTATAGTCTTGACAAGAAAAAAGCTAAAGATGTATCGCGAGAGTTCCCATCATGTGTCGACAAAAAAACCCTTCTGCAGCATCCGGAAAAAGTTATGATATCGAGGAGTGGTTAGGGCGGTTTGGGGGTTTACGGTGATTAGGGAGGTTTGGCCAGTTAGGGCGGTTGGGGCAGTTTGGGTGGTTGGGGAGGATTGGAGAATAGGGTGGTTTAGGCTGTTTTTGCAGTTTCGGTGGTTAGGGAGGTTTGGGTAGGTTGGGTATTTATGGCGGTTTTGATTCCGGTTTTAGCGGTTAGGGCTGATTGGACAGTTGGGTGGTTTGGGCAGTTTCGGTGGTTAGGGCGATTAGGGCATTTTGGGCAGTTTTGGCGGTTTTTGCAGTTTGGTTGGTTAGAGCACTGGTTTGGGCAGTTCGGGTATTTAGGCATTGCTGGCAGTTTAGGAGGTTTGGGCGGTGCAGTTGATTTGGGGTTTTTTGCTGGTTTGGATGGTTTTGGCAGTGTGGGTGGTTAGGGCGATTAGGGCATTTTGGGCAGTTTTTGCAGTTTCGGTGGTTAGGGAGGTTTGGGGAGGTTTGGATGTCGGTTTTAGCGGTTAGGGCTGATTAGACAGTTGGGTGGTTTGGGCAGTTTCGGTGGTTAGGGCGATTAGAGCATTTTGGGAAGTTTTGGCGTTTTTTGCAGTTTGGTTGTTTAGGTAGGTTTAGTCAGTGATGGCGGTTTCTGCAGTTTGGGTGTTTAGGTATTGCTGGCTTGGTCGCTTTGGGTCGTTTGGGCAGTTTAGGAGGTTTGGGCGGTGCAGTTGATTTGGGCGTTTTTGCTGGTTTGGGTGGTTTTGGCAGTATGGGCGGTTTCTGCAGTTTGGGTGGTTAGAGCACTGGTTTGGGCAGTTTGGGAGGTTAGGAATTGCTGGATTGGTCGCTTTGGGTCGTTTGGGCAGTTTAGGAGGTTTGGGCGGTGCAGTTGATTTGGGCGTTTTTGCTGGTTTGGGTGGTTTAGACAGTTTAGGCAGTATGGGCGGTTTGGGTGATTTGGGCGGTTTAGCTGGTTGGTTGGCTGAAAGTACCCATCATGCACTGTGAGGCATCGTTTACCAACCAGCCGGCCAATGATTCTAAATTGTTTGATAGTCGGGACATTTGGAACGATTTAAAAAAAGAAGAGTATCGGGGTGCATGAACTCGATATCAACAAGAGCCTTGTAGGGGTCAACGTTTGGCCGCTATATTTTCCCTTTAGGCCGGATCGATGGGTCGGCCACCCCCGGGCGAAAACTTCCCTCCATTCCAACAGGTGGCTTTTTTCCCCTGGGTCCCTAACCCTCACGTACTATTAACACAGTTTCACCCTCAACGCCCACCCCCCAAATAAAAGACGAGCACGCCACCCCCACCGGAGGCCACTACCCTTTCTGTTTACCTTCTAAGGTCACTTACCTTTACCAACAGATTTTTTCCAAGCCTATATTTAAAACAAATCAATTTTGCCAACTTTTTTTTTCAAATCAATGTTACGGGTCAATAACACGGAAATTTTTAAGTTATCGGTCATTATGAGATCATCAAGAAAAATCAACTTCCTATCTTACTATGATGCCTCCAGGCTTCCTTCAGGTTTATTTTTACAAAGGATAAAGACAATTCGAGCTGAAACGTGACTTAACCATGTGGGGCTGTTTTTTTCCCGATTGTTTTTATTAGGAGCAAAAAAGATGGCTAAATAATTCATTTTTTGGTTATTTAACATTTGAATATTTAAAAAAAATCGCTTGAAATCAATTTATTCTCTCTTTTAATCCGGTTTCGGGCGATTTTTGGGTGAAAGCGAAAGTGGAAATCGTCTCAAATTGATCGCCCCCACCTTTTTCGTCGTTTCGATCTTTGTGAGCGTTCATTGTCCTCTGGCTAGAGGATTCTTCTCCGGAGATAAAATTGGACTCGTCTTTTTCTCCTTTGTCGTCAACAAGATTCGCCAGTTTGTTATCATTAAATAATTGACTTCTATTGTCGGCGGGTTTTCTCTTTAAATGTCGCCGACCGTTTATTTTTAATAGGTGAAAACGTTTGAATGAGAAAAAAATTGTTCCGAAATATATGAGAAAGTTGAACATGGGCTAGTTGAAATTTTGAGTCCAAAATCAGAAAAGTTTGAGGGAAAGTTCTTGTTTTTACCCAAAATTTTAATTTCAGGCCTCTTTTTATTCATTAAGGTAGATATCGCAACTATGCTAATCGATTTTTTTTTGGACTTTACTTTGGGATCGCGTAACTTTCCTTTTTTGACCGCAGCTAAGGGGGACCCTGTCTCTTCTTTTTTGACCCAAAATTTTTATTTTTTGATTTGGTCCAAAAATGTGGTTTTAGGCAGTATAGGGTGAGAAACTCGAATCTAAAGTCGTTTTTTGTGAAAAATTTTTTTAAACCGTTTTAGGAAAAAAAAATTTCATTTTTTTTTTCTTACCATATAAAAGGGGGGACCCTTTCCCTCTAATTTTTTTAATGCAAAATTTACATTTTTTTGATTTGGTCCAAAATGTGGTTTTAGGCCGAAAAACTCGAACCGGAGGTCAGTTTTTCGATTTATAAACATTTTTTTCGAACACAGCAAAGGGGGACCTTTTCCCCTACTTTTTTGAAACGAAATTTGTGGATTTTGATTTCGTACAAAATGTGGTTTTAGGCTGTTTTTAGGCCGAAAAACACGTCCCCACTTTTTTGACCCAAATTTTTTGTTTGTTTGTTCCAAAATGTGTTTTTAAGATGAAAAACACGAATCTGAGATAGGTTTTCCATTTTAAAACATTTTTTCGACCTAAACGGGGGGTTTCCACTAATTTTATGACCAAAAATTTTCATTTTTTGATTTGGCCCAAAATGCGATTTTTGGCTGTTTTAGGGCGAAAACAACTACTCTGTGAGTTCGATCAATCCTTGATTTGCGAATTTCCTTTTATAGCCTTAAAATTAGACTTAAACGTTGACGATTTAAGCTTTTTCGCATTCATTTTCGTCCGGTGAGTCACAAAAAGTGCTGTGGAAGACAAAAGAAATTTCATAAAAATTACATAATTTTAATTTTCTTAGCGATTTCATCAAAATTCGACTTCGCTGACGAAAGTAAATTTTCAGTCCCACTCCTCCTTTTAGCGGAGTTGTTTTTATTCAAAATAGGGTCAAGAGGAACACTTAGACTAAATTTCAATTCACTTTAAAATTTGTATATTTTAAACTTTAATTTTTTTCTTTTTTGTTTCAGGTAAGGACCCGCTTTGTATAAGGTAACAGAATAAAAAATCAATAGGAAATTCTCAGACATTAAAATATAGGAAGATGAAAAAACAAAAGTTTTCGTGAAATGAAAAGTAAAAGTGAGATTAGAGAAAACGCCTTTTTTTCCTAATTGGCCTTTTAATTAAAACTAGAAGTTAATTACGCTTTCTAAGACCACTTTTACTTTTTTATCATATTTTTTTATATTATTAAAAAACAAAGGGTTTTTGTCCATAAAAACGGGAGTCGTTAAAAAAATTGCATTTTCGTAGGCGTCCGTCCTTTGAATATTTTAAGGACCGGAGGAGTGAAAGAGGCCTTTGTAGGCAAATTTATAAAAGGTGTCAATGTCAGAAATTACATAATTGAAAAATTGAATATTTTATGTCTCAAATGCCTTGGCACAAAACGTTTGTGACTAATGAACGCGATTGATTTCCGACGGATTTTCCATTTCAATGGCGAGATTTTTTCAAGTTTTCATCGTATTTCGTAGGCAGAACAAAGCGACTAAAGTGGGTCAATAGTTCGTCAAACAACCCATTTTTCTGGTTAACTTTTTAGTACCGGAAGGCCATAATATGCGATGGATTCTAAGGCTTCCCAGATAGACCTAAATTTAGAAGATTTTGAGGCTTCAACCACCACATTTTAATGGATTTTGAGGCTTTTTTTGTCCAGATGGATCCATATTTGAAAGATTCTGTGGCTTCCTCGTCCAGAATGACCCATATTTCATGAACTCTGAGGCTTTAACAACCAGATAGACTCACATTTAATGAATTCTGAGGCTTTAACAACCAGATAGACCCACATTTATTGAATTCTGAGGCATTAACAACCAGATAGAACCACATTTAATGAATTCTGAGGCTTTAACAACCCCATATTTAATGAATTCTGAGGCATTAAAAACCAGATAGACACACATTTAATGAATTCTGAGGCTTTAACAACCAGATAGACCCACATTTAATGAATTCTGAGGCTTTAACAACCAGATAGACTCACATTTAATGAATTCTGAGGCTTTAACAACCAGATAGACTCACATTTAATGAATTCTGAGGCATTAACAACCAGATAGACCCACATTTAATGAATTCTGAGGCATTAACAACCAGATAGACCGACATTTAATGAATTCTGAGGCATTAACAACCAGATAGACCCACATTTAATGAATTCTGAGGCATTAACAACCAGATAGACCGACATTTAATGAATTCTGAGGCATTAACAACCAGATAGACCCACATTTAATGAATTCTGAGGCTTTAACAACCAGATAGACACACATTTAATGAATTCTGAGGCTTTAACAACCAGATAGGCCTAGGACTGAATGGATTTTGAGGCTTTTACGACCAGATGGACCCATATTGGATGGATTCTGAGGCTTTAACGGCCAGATTACCCTACATCAAATAAATTTTGAGGCATTTATCGCCCAGAAAGGCCGACACTTAATGGATTCTGAGGCTTCCTCGTCTAGTTAGACTCATATTTAATTGATTCCTATATAGAATTTGACCTTGAAAGAAAGGCACATATTTATTAGATTACTTATGAGACTTTTGCGACCAGATAGACTTAATCGATCACATAGATCCATAATTCATGGATTTTAAGAATTTTTCGAACCAGACAAACCCGGATTTTTTGGGTCCTCTCCTAGATTTTTCGCCCTTATTTGACCTTATGACGTAAACCTGTATTTTTACCCGTTATGAGAGGGATAGATCTTTTAGCTCGATCTTTTTCTTCGACCAGATGGTCGCTATTTTCCACACTAAAAATGACATAATTGGCTTTGTTTGATGAAAAAGAGGTTGAAATTGATGACTTTTACTAATTCCTTTTAATTCTTTATGGAAAGAATACTAAAAGATAACATTAGTCGTGAGTTGCATCCTATATCAGGTGTTGAAGAAACAGGAAGTGTTCCGCTCTGTTGTGGAATAGAAGAGGCGAAAGTTTTTGACTTTCACTGAACGAGGTGAGAGGGAACCCCACGACAAATCCAGCCAGTTTTTCTCCGCATAAAACTAAAATAAAACTTTTTCGACGTAATATTTCGAACCTTTCGAAATCTCGGGCTAATAGCCTCAGAACGTTAACCTCGGTTATTGATAAGGAAATTTTTTTTTTTAAGACACAACATTTTGCGATGAAATCTCCGATAAAAAGAAGGCTTTTCTGGGAAAAAACGAGATGAGAAAAAAAAGTTTAACGAAGAAAGTTGCCTCGCCACCTGGCCCTGGACGTTGACCTCTTAGATCTCAGAAGCCAGGCATCTCCTATCTTCATAGGCTATCTCGACCCAACCTCAAACGACTAAAAATCTTCTAAAAATGCAAAAAACTTTTGATTACCCAAATTCAATCAATGAAGGGGCAACAACCTGAAAGTGAATAACTCAAAAAAAAGTTCAATTCGACCTACTTTAGCCCTTCAAAAATCCCTTTTTGTCCCCTCAAAATCAACGAAAATGGAAACATTTAAAATTTAATTAAAAAATATTTAAAATTAAAAAAAATAAATAAATAAACAACCTATTGAAACCAGAACTGTTGAAAAAAACATAAAAAATTTGAAAGCAATTTATATTTATAAAACGTGAGGCTTCATCTAACCTTCAATTTTTAAAACATTCGTGAGCCTGCCAAGAAATTTCAATACGTCAGTAGGTAGAAAAGGCAAAACGGGACATCTTTTATTACTTTTATTTTATTTTTTCGCGAGGAGGCTCTTCTAAAAATAAAATCCCGACGTCTAAATATAAAGTTTGCAGATTCTGTTCGTTTTGTCTACCCCAAGGTTAAAGAACCTCTCCTGACCCGGTTTTCTAGACCGGGCAAATATTCCGGAATTTTGGTCCTTTTGTATTTTTTTTTAAATTGGCAATGTCTAGACGTGGTGAAAAAAAGGACCTTGGCTCATTTTTAAAAATCGGATTAAAATTGATCTGTTTACATTTTACAAATAGATTCGCAAAGGAGATATAAAAGATAAACTTGACCCGCTATTCTAGTTTCGAACGCGTTTTTCTCCTGAAAATGTGCGAAATTTTTGATGTTTTTTTGGGCCAAGGGTGATCATTTTTTGGTGCTACGTGATTCGGGAGGGAAGACGTCCTGTTCCGGAGGATGGTTTCCGTCGCCTTTGTGGTCGACCCCTTCTTTTTCCTGGGAGATACTCTTTTATCCGTGACATTCCTCAGTTAAATCGCACAAAAAAAAGTGTCTTTGCGAATCGAAAAAGGACTCGATGTCCAGAAAAATCACGAGAAAATATCATGTCTCAAGTAGACCATATAGTATGGGTTCTGATGTCGAACAGATGGGCCATTATTGAATAGATTTTGAGTCTTTATCGACCAAATTGACCCATATTCAATAAATTTGGAGCCTTTTTTGGCCACATAGACCCATATTGAATGGATTTAGAATCTTTAGGCCAATATAGAATGGATTTCGGGCCTTTTTTGGGACTTATTCTGAAAACATTTTGGGCCTATTTCGGCCACATAGACCCATATTAAATGGATTTTGAGCCTTTGTGGAATTCCTAGACTAGTATTGAATAAAATTTAGGCCTTTTTCGACCAGATGGGCCACTATTCAATAGATTTTGAGCCTTTATCGACCGAATAGACCCATGTTTAATAAATTTTGAGACTTTTTCGGCCACATAGACCCATATTGGATGGATTCTGAGGCTTTTACGGCCAAATTACCCTACATCCTATAAATTTTGAGGCATTTATCGCCCAGAAAGGCCGACACTAATGGATTCTGAGGCTTCCCCGTCCAGTTAGACTCATATTTAATGGATTCCTATATAGAATTTGAACTTTTTTCGGCAAGAAAGGCACATATTTATTAGATTATGAGACTTGGATGGATTTTGAGCCTTTATAGACCAACTAGACCAAAATAGAATGGAATTAGGGGCTTTTCCGATCATATAGACTTAATTTGAACACATTTTTAGCCTTTATAGACCAGAAGATAGACTCTTGGATGGATTTTGAGCTTTTTTTGATCAGAAAAAACCTTATCGAATAAATGTTGGGCCTTTTTCGACCACATAGACCCATATTGAATGGATTTTGAGCCTATCCAGGCCAATATAGAATGGATTTTGGGCCGACCAACTTTTTCTGAACTTTTGAGTCTTTATCGACCAGATAGACTGTCATCGAATGAACTTTGAGCTTTTTTTTTTCCTTCGAGAAGATAAAACCTTTTTGAATAAATTTTGGGTCTTTTTCGATCAGATGGACCACTATTTCATTTTGAGCCTTTATCGACTAGCTATTGAATGCATTTTAGACATTTTCCGACCAGATAGACTTAATTTGAATACTTTTGAGCTTCTTCTTTTACTACATCACACCACATAAATGCATTTTTATAAGATTTTAAGCCTTTACAGACCTGCTAGACCCATATAAAATGGATTTTAGGTTTTTTCCGACCATATAGACCGAAATTAAATAGATTTTGATTGAATTTTGACCCTTTTCCGAGCTTATAGACCCAATTTGAATTTATATTTTGAGGCTCTGAGATGTTTTAGAGATCGAAAAAAGTAATCAGCTCCCCGAAAAAACGTTTAGATATCTATTTAAAAAAAGTCCATTGCGTTATCCTGAAGAGAGAAAAATAAACAGGAACCCAAATGTTCACTTTGAACCGTCCATAGCTTCATTTTTTGAGGGTCGCGATTTTGAAGGGGTCCGATGACGCGGACGCGAGTGAGGAAGTAGAAACGCCGGGGACAGCCGTCGAGTCAACGGCCGGCAAGGTTGGGAAACTCTAGTAAAGAGGCCAATGCCTTCTCGATCCCTCTTTTACACTTTCCTCTCCTCCTCCGATCCTCTTCAAGTTTTACTTCCCTTTTTTTCTTCTACCCCAAGAAGGGATGAAAAACTCAAAAGCTCCCACGGGTCCCCCGTTTTTACCCCGACAAATGTTCAACATTTCTCGCACATCATAATATGCAAATTTTGTTTTATATATTATTTTTAAAAAAGCAGTCATTTTTGAGTTATTCTTCCAAGTTGAAAATGAATTTTTTTTATTTGATAAACTTTTGAGGTTTATATTTAAATATTTTGACTAGAGAGTTGAGAATGATTTGATAAATTCTATTGAAGAGCCAAAATATCAACGAGGATGACGGCGGAAAAAAATCGAGCCCCTCCATTGATTGTTAAACATGAATGAGATTGGGCGCGTAGAGAGGGCCTCGGAAAGAAAGAGGGAGGAGAAAGAAGAAGAAAAAAAAGGCGCCCATGCACTCCAAGTGGACGAGGCGAATCTGTGAAAGTGAACGTGAAACAGGTTTTTTGCAATTTTTTTATTAAAAGAAAAAAAAAAAAAAAACGAGTGTAGGAGAAAAGAAGGAAATTGTATCCGGCGTAGGAAAGGAAATAAAAACGTTTTTAATGATCGTTTTATCGATTTCTGTTTTGGTTTCGAGTTA
Source organism: Orius laevigatus (assembly GCA_018703685.1). NCBI lineage: Eukaryota > Metazoa > Arthropoda > Insecta > Hemiptera > Anthocoridae > Orius > Orius laevigatus. The sequence continues at coordinate 135,279 of JAGWEN010000191.1, read as the reverse complement.
TTTCACCTTTTGAGGTCTTTAACCTTTAATGTTGTTATTTGCAATCTTAATTTCAGGCAATTAAATCTGACAAATGAAGTCATAGAAACCTATTAATTATTACGTTTAGTATTTTTATTTATTGTTTTATTTAAATTTTATTATTTTATTTATTTTTCTTTTATTTTTTTTTCTTTCTCAAAAACCGTAGGGTTAGTCCAGGAGAATCAGGGTTTGAAAATTACAGCACTTTTTTTTTTTTTTTTTTAAATGTTCCTTAGTTTATTACCTTTAAAACGAGCCAAATACCGGCTGTCTAGGACCATCCGTTCTCTCGTGAGAGCCATAAATGTATAGGAAAGTGAGCAAAATAAAAAACCGTCCCTAAAAAAAGGGTCATTTTTGAACGTACATATTCCCTGAACGGCTGGACCGATTTTGCCTTTCGAAAGCTCATTAGACGCAGAATTTAATAATCTTTATTTTTTTACTTCGTGGTAAAGTCGCTAAAATGCATCGTTTTTGCGCTAGAGATCAAAAACTGAAAAAAGTTCCAAATTTGGCAGGTTTTTTCAAAATGGCGGACGAAGTCACTGGAAGGGGGGTCCCGCAAACTTGGATTTAGAATTACCTAATGGTCTTAAACAATATAAAATCAAAATACTCGTGAAAATGTTGATATTTGGGGCCCTCCAGGGGCTCCAGGGCCTTAGGAGGTTCCAATCGAGAGACTTTTTCTGAAAGTTCCAGTTTTGGAGGTTCCTCCTTTTACTACCAAACCTGACCTTTTTGATTTTTTGTCGCATTTCTTAGCTAGGAAACGAAAAGACGTAAAATTGGGAGGTCGCAAATCGTCACGTTTTGTAGAAAGTTAAAGGCAAGGGGGTTGGTCCTCCAGGCCGTAATCTTCCAAGTCCGACCGAGAGTCTCAATTATTACGAAAATGCCATCGAACGCGAAACTTTCCCCTTCGAAGTCCGAACCTTCTTTTTCCTTCACTTCCGCTCTCCTAGGATCAAAAAAGCTCCTTTCATAAGTCACACGATTGTTTTTTCTCTTTCTTTCTCGATTGCGCAATTTTAATGGGACTGCGGTTTTTTATGCTTACGAGAGGATTCTCAGAGGACGAAAATAAGGGCAAAGGAAGGTCACAGTATGATCTCTTTTGCGGATTTACTTTCTCCCAAAATCCCGATATCACTTCCTATCGAAAACCGCAACGAAAGGGAAACTTGATTTTCAAAAAAAAAAACCTGGAATGTAGAGAAGTTTTTGGCGTTTTTAACGAGACAGTCATTGTCTGATGAGATGATTAATTAATTGGAGGTTTCGCTTTCAGTTTGAGTTGAAAAGGGAGTCTGGATTGTGGAAAAGATAAATTTGAAGATGGTCGGGAGAGTTGAATATAAACCTTTTAGGGAAGTTGTGTGTATGGTGCTAAAGTAACGCACGTGCCTATTCGGGAGGGTCGACGCCCTCGCGAGTTTTTCGAACTGCAGCAGTCCCTTTCTATCTGTTTCAGTTAAAGGCCGATATAGAACCTGGGAACAACAAAGCTGAAAAAAGGTCGGCCACGCCTTGTCCTAATCGCTATGGTGGGAAGCACCAAAAAGTGTCTTTGTCAATATGGGAAATGTTGAAGTTATTCCAGAAAGTTTCTTTTTGTCAAATGATGGGTCAAAGGAAACCTCAGAAGTTATCTTTTGGCCAAAAGAAGGGCTTTTAGTCTGCTCTAAAAGTTAAACTCCCCCCAAAAGGTTCTTTTTGGTAATCGTAATATGCTGGGTCTATGGAACCCCCAAAATTTTCTTTTTCGTCAAAAGAAGGATCCCCCCCCCCAAAAAAAAGGCTCATTTAGAGGAAAGAATAGTCTAGTCCCACAAATTTTTTTTTTCTAAGTCAAAACTCAAAAGAAGAGTAATTATCGTTTTTCGTCAAAATAAGGCAAAAGAAGGTCCCCAAAAGGCTCATTTGGGTCAAAGAAACCTCAGAAGTTCTCTTTTGGCCAAAAGAAGGGCTTTTAGTCTGCCCCCCTCCCCCCAAAAAAAAAGTTCAACTCCCCCCAAAAGGTTCTTTTTGGTGATCATAATAGGCTGGGTCTATGGAACCCCCAAAATTTTCTTTTTCGTCAAAAGAAGGATCCCCCCCCCCAAAAAAAAGGCTCATTTAGAGGAAAGAATAGTCTAGTCCCACAAATTTTTTTTTTTCTAAGTCAAAACTCAAAAGAAGAGTAATTATCGTTTTTCGTCAAAATAAGGCAAAAGAAGGTCCCCAAAAGGCTCATTTGGGTCAAAGAAACCTCAGAAGTTCTCTTTCGGCCAAAAGAAGGGCTTTTAGTCTGCCCCCCCCCAAAAGTTAAACTCCCCCCAAAAGGTTCTTTTTGGTGATCGTAATAGGCTGGGTCTATGAAACCCCCAAAATTTTCTTTTTCGTCAAAAGAAGGATCCCCCCCCCCAAAAAAAAAGGCTCATTTAGTTGAGAGAATAGTCTAGTCCCACAAATTTTTTTTTCTAAGTCAAAACTCAAGAGAATTATCGTTTTTCGTCAAAATAAGGCAAAAGAAGGGACCCAAAAGGCTCATTTAGTCGACAGAATGGTCTAGTTTCCCCCCAAAATAGTGGTTTTAGCCGAAAGAAAAATATAACTTCCCCAAAAGTTTCCTCTTCGTCAAAAAATGGCTAAGTCCCCCCCCCCAAGAAAATGGCTCATTTAGTTAAGAGAATGGTCTAGTCCCCCAAAAAGGTGTACTTTAAGTCGAAAGATTGGTCAAAGTCCCCAAAAAAGTTTCTTTTTCGTCAATACAAGGCCTAAGTCCCCCCAAAAGTCTTATTTGGTCTAGATTATGGTCTAGTTCCCCCAAAAATTGTGTTTTTAATAGAAAGAAAAGTCGAACTCCCCCAAAAAGCTTCTTTATGGTCAAATGATGGGTTCATGGATCCCCCAAAAATTTCCTTTTCCTCAAAAGAAGGGATGGATTTCCCCCAAAAAGTCTCTTTCTGTCAAAAATGTGGGATGATGTCCCTCAAAAAGTGTAAAAATAAGAAGAAAATATAGTAATGAGGGCTCTAGCCACCTGGTTCTTTTTAAAAAATGGGCACTTACTGCATTTAAACAATTTTATCAAACCTCAAGAACTGCTAGACCGATATTCCCAGTGAACATTTTTTTCGGAAAATTCCTTTGATGCTTCTGAACAAGTTTTTGTGAAAATTAGGTCTAAAATAAACACCTAAATCTTGGTTAAAATAAAGGGCTCGACAACCTAGTGGGGCCATTCCTAGATTTTTTTTCGTACTTATTTGAAATCTCATGGGATAAACGAAGAGCACGTGTTTGATTGAAGATTATCCTGGAATGCAAATATTTATCTGAGAGTCCTTTAAGGGGGGAAGGTTCTGTTATTTCACCTGGCGGGCAAAGGGAAGAAGGGGATGCTTTATTTCTCGAACAACTTTCACCTCGTGGTACAGTTTGAGGGAACCCCCTTAGGTTATTCCCTATCTTCAATCTTTATTATCACTTTAACTTATCAAATTGGATTTCAGAGCTGTTCTAGCCCAAGGCGACACAACGATTTAATACATCTCAAAATGCTCCATTATAATACAGTAACGTAAGAAGTAAATTTTGACCTCTAGGGTGGTTTGGAAATCTAAAAAGACTTGGAAAAAATTGCCAACTATCTCATAGAGAATATTAGATATAAATACTAAAAGGTCAAGATTTGAAAATTAAAGAATATTGAGCGAGCTTTCGGCTAAAAACAGACTTTTTGGGGGAGAAGAAAATTTTCTTAACTAAATGAGCTTTTGACGAAAAAGATATTTTTTGGGGGTTCATTGGACACATCATTTGATCAAAAAGAAACTTTTTGGGGGAGTTTGACTTTTCTTTCGACTTTTTTTCGGGGAACTAGATCATTTTCTCGACTAAATGGGAATTTTCGGGGGACTCAAGACCTTCTTTTGACGAAAATGAAACTTTTGGGGATTCCTTAGACCATTCATTTCACAAATAAGATACTTTTTGGAGGAGTTTGACCCTCTTGTTGACTAAAAACTCACTTTGACTATAGGGTCCTTTTTTTGGGGGACTTCAGCCTCTTCTATCGCAAAGAGAGAAAAAAAATAATAAAAAATTTTTTTGGGAGGGGGTAACTTCAGCCCACGTTTTTTGTGAGAATCGTTTTCTTCCATTTCGTTAAAAAAAAAAAAAAAAAAAAAAGATTTTGGGGGGTTTCTCCTTCACTAAAATCATTTCGTTGGGGATAACTTTCATTTTGACAAAATTAAACTTTTTGGGGGACTTTGTAAACTCATCACTTTTCAAACATGATCAGTTCCTCCAGAACAGTTAAATGTGACGTCACCTACGTTCACGCAATTTTACGAACAAAACTCGACTTTTAAATTTCCTGTGTACTCATACGTTTGGCATTTGGAATATAAAACGCCATTAATTGACACTTCATGGTTTTGGCTCGACAAGGACCCTTCGGGTAACGGGTGGAAAACCCTGAAAGTTACGACGTTCAATGAAATAAGGGAAGTGCATAAATAATAAATCTTTCGGAGCGAAAGAGGGAGATCGAGGAAGGAGAAGAATATAAAACGAATGACCTCCAACCGTAATAAATGAACGAGCGACCTCCTTGAGTTTAGTTCCTACTCTTTCCCAACGAAACCCCCAGCGCCATCTATTATCCGCTAAAGAAACTCAAAATACAAATCGACGCTCATTTATCGTATCCCCTGAACACTAAAATACTAACAGCCTTGGCTTTTAGCTCGTATAATAATGGAGCATTATCGTATCCGATAAAATAAACTAATTGTGTAATTTTTCTTACTTATCGATCTAATATATTTAAACTTTATTTCCTTTTGTGCATGTTGCAACTTGTTTTATTGCATCTTAATGCTAGATCGGCAATGGCGGCCACTTTATAAGCACCATTTCTTGTAAGGTAGGCAAACCAGAAAGACCGACAGGAGTTGCAAAATGATTGATTTTTAAGTTTGAAGATTGATGGTGAAGTTAGAATGTTTGAAGGTGTGAAATGATAGTGATTCAAAATGATTACATGATGTTTATCTGGGGGGGGGGGAGCTATGGAATTAAAACATTAATTATGTAAAATAACCAATAATATGGAGTTAGATTGAAATAATAGTACCACATTATACAAACAATTAAGGTTAAGAGAGAACAGTGCCCATTTTCGAATAAGGTGAAATAGGGTAAGAGGAATGCCCTGGGATAAGAAAAAAATATCCCATTTTTAATACGGGTAACGGAGTAAGTGGAGGGGGAGGGGGAATGGGATAAGGAGAGTGTGTAAGTGGGGGGAAATGGTGTAAGGGGAGTGGGTAAGTGGGGGGAATGTGGTTGGAAGAGAAATGGGGGAATGTGTTTGAAAGAGAAATTGGGTAAAGGGTAATGTGGTAAGAGAGATTGGGGTAAGAGGAAATGGGGTAAGGAGTACTGGGGTAAGAGAGAACAGTGACCATTTTTAATGAGGGTAACGGGGTAAGGAGAGTGGTTAAGTGGGGGGAATGGGGTAAGGGGTAATGTTGAAAGAGAAATGGGGTAAAGGGTAATGTGGTATTAGAGAATGGGGTAAGGGGTAATGGAGTAAGAAAGAAAAATGTCTATTTTTTAATGAGGGTAACGGGATAAGGGGAGTGGGTAAGTGGGGGAATGGGGTAAGGACTAATGTTGAATGTGGTAAAGGGGTAATGAGGTAATAGAGAATGGGGTAATGGGTAAGAGAGAATGGGGTAAGGGGAAGTGGGTAAGCGATAATAGTGTACGGGGTAATGTGGTAAGAGAGAACTATGTATACCCATTTTAGGAAAGGAGAAATGGGGTAAAGGGAATGTGGTGAGGGTAATAGGGAACAGAAGATTGTGTGAGGGGGATAAGAGAACAGTGTCCATTTTCTGGATAGGAGAATGGGCCAAGGGTAATGGGGAACAGAGGAATTGGGTAATAGAAAACAATGTCCATTTTCGGATAGAAGGAATGGGGTAAATAAATATGAAAGTGCCCATTTTTTGGGGATAAAGTGGTTTCGATTTCCCCCCAACTCACCCCCCAATATTCCTACTTTCTCAGTGCATGAGCTGGTGGAACTCCTGTGGTAGGTCCAGGAAGTTCGTCTCACCTAAACTTTTCCCGTCGGCCGGTTTCGTGACATTTTCCTGGCTAGTTTGTTGAGGCGGCTGTTTTTTGATTCTGGTCGGCTTTATGGCGACTCCTCCTGCGGTCGACGTGCTCGCCTCGAACCTCGAGATGTTGTCGAAAATCGGAGCGTCCGGAACAGGAATTTTCACGTTTTCGCTGTAAAGAGCCAAAAGAGGATCGAAATCTTTCGAACACGGGTCCAATTTATCCTCTTTATTCTCCGACATTTCGTTTAAAAAAGAAAACTACGTTAAATATCCTAAAAATTTGATAATTCCATGATTTCTGACAATGGCACTGTTTACTAAAAGATAAGGTTATCAACGCTAACAAGTGGTTGCTATCATTAATTCAAAGCCAGACTCATAGAAAGCGCTAACGTCGTTATCAGTTTTCCCGCCAATAATATAGTACAATAAAATCATTTTTAATAATTAAATCTAATTGGTTTTTTTTTATGTTTCAGGTGTAATTAAAGAAAGGTCCATGTGTTGGAGAAAGAGGAGAATTATTTTATACAACATACCCAGGTGATTAGAGCATTATTTATAAATTTTTTTAACACTTTCAATGCGGCACGATTTCATGACATAAATGGCCGCAACTTCCACAATTTTTGACAGATGATGGACTTTGACCCTTTTTCGACGATAAGGACACGTTTAAACCAGACCCTGTTTTCTCGTTAGAAACCAGCTTTTGAAGGACTTTGACCCTTTTTTGACGAGAAAACACCTATTGAGAAGGGCTATTACTCCATTTTTTGATGAGAAACTAACTTTTGATGGACTTAAACTTTTTTTTTGACGAGTAAGACACTTTACACAAGAACTATGACTTTATTTTTCCCATAAAAAGCCCACTTTTGTGGACTTTGACCCTTTTTCGACCATAAAGACATGCTTAAAAATTGCCCAGACCCCGTTTTCTAGTTAGAAACCAGCTTTTGAAGGACTTTGACCCTTTTTTGACGAGAAAAAACCTATTGAGAAGGGCTATAACTCCATTTTTTGATGGAAAACTCACTTTTGATGTACTTAAACTTTTTTTTTCGACGAGAAAGACACCTAACACAAGAACTATGACATCATTTTCCCATTAGAAGCCCACTTTTGGTGGACTTTGACCCTTTTTCGACCAAAAAGACACGCTTAACAATTGCCCAGACCCCGTTTTCTAGTTAGAAACCAGCTTTTGATGGACTTTGACCCTTTTTTGACAAGAAAAAACCTATTGAGAAGGGCTATAACTCCATTTTTTGATGGAAAACTCACTTTTGATGTACTTAAACTTTTTTTTTTTTTTTCGACGAGAAAGACACCTAACACAAGAACTATGACCTCATTTTCTGAAATGAAGCCATTTTTGATGGACTTTAACCCTTTTTGACTAAAAATGACTCCAATTAGAAGGACTTTGAGTCATTGCAAATAATGGAGTAGGCAGGAAAGGGAACTACTGGACCTCACTTTCCCTTAAGAAGCCCACTTTTGGTGGACTTTGACCCTTTTTCGACGATAAATTCACGTTTAACAATTGCCCAGACCCCGTTTTCTCGTTATAAACCAGCTTTTGAAGGACTTTGACCCTTTTTTGACGAGAAAAAACCTATTAAGAAGGGCTATAACTCCATTTATTGATGAGAAACTCATTTTTGATAGATTTAAACTTTTTTTTTTTTTCGACGAGAAAGACACTTTACACAAAAACTATGACCTCATTTTCTGAAATGAAGCCATTTTTTGATGGACTTTAACCCTTTTTGACTGAAAATGACTCCAATTCGAAGGACTTTGAGTCATTGCAAATAATGGAGTTAGAAAACTACTGGACTGACAGAGCCCAGACTGGTCTTTTATGTGTACCTAATAATTATAAATTTTGAAAAACTGTTTCAGGTGTTTATGTGAAACATCTTAGAGTGGCGGTCGTGAAGAGTGCGGCTTCGGCCGCTACAACAATGCCCTTTATAGACGACGATCTTATTTGGTGTCCCGAAAACGATGCCAATAAGATGGTCGATTTGTCACAGTGCCTCGTAAGTCATCGTTATTCATTTCTTTTTCAGTTTTTTCATCTATTTCGAACACTTTTTTCAGGATCCTCTTCAAGGAGGATTGGGCGAACTGTCACAAACGGATCTGACGGGCCTTGTTGGCGGCATGGACGAGGAGGAAGACATTTTCAAGTCGTTCGAACTCGAGCAGTTTTTCGATTTTAACAACGAAGAAAGGGTAAATCGCCAAAATCCGCTAAAACTTGAAATTTTTGGTGGATTCTCATTTTCTCGTTTTTTTTGTTTGTAGGAAGAAAACAACAACATAAATGGTCCGAATAAAAATCAAACGCTCGTCTTCCTCCAAGAATTGCAGAGAAGTCAAGCCAACGGGAGGAAATTCAACATCGCGGCGGCCAATCCTCTTTTGGCCGGTTTGTTCACATTTAAAAACCCTAGTTGTGGTTTCAATTAAATTTTCCATTTTTTAGAAAAGTTAGCCGCACCGGGACCGGTTACCACAAGCACACCAACGGTCGGGAGTAGTACGGAACCGTTTTTGAGGATCAAAACCGAACCAGACACCAGACAAGGTATATTGGCGAAATCATGGACCAATGAGAAAATTAGAGTGAACTAAAGGCCCCGGTTTTAGTTTTCTCCGATTATCTCCTGTTCTACTCAAAATTTTTTAACAATTTTTTTTTTAATTTCGTTGATTTTTAAATGCCGAACTACTGATGTGCTCCAAAAAAATATTTTTCCAGATTTTTTATTTTATTTTTTGTATAACTTAAAAAAAATCAAATTCGACTCCATTAGGATTATCTTCAAAAAATATTAGAAAAAACGAGACCAAAAAATCGAAAATCGGTTCATAAGTTCGGGAGCAAATTGGAGAATAAGATTTTTTTTTCTCCTTGCGAAAACATTTTTTAGGAGCACGCTAGTTGATCGCCATTTATTTTTAAAAAATAAAAAAATGAAAAAATTTTCACAAAAAATTTTTGAGTACAACCGGAGATACAGGTTCGGAGATAGCTAAAGCCGGGGGCCTTTAGTACACTATTAAACAAATTAGACCAATCGTGGAGCTATTAGCGAAAGCATGTTTTAGTTGTAATAAAACTCGCTAGAAAGCAGGACCTGTACTCTGGTGTGCATGTCCTTTTCAACCTCATGTTGTATTAGTTCCTTTAAATTCCGCTAGAAAGCTTTCCATGTCATAAAACGCAGACATTTCAAGTTCCCTTTCTTGTTGGTCTCTTTGAACACCGCTAGAGTGCAGGACTTGTACAAATATCTCTAACACTAATCGCCCATTTATGAACTGAGGTTAAAATTATTGGAAAATTGGCTCAGGAGTGTCTTTGGAATATGTATAAGGATAATCAGTGTTTGGGATTCGTTATCTTGGTTCAACATGCAAGGTTGGCCAGACTGGGCAATTGATAAGGTTGGACCCCCTACTCGGGCAACATTACCTACTATTACCTAGGCAGTTATCTTGGTATCTACTAATAATTAGAAATTTAGCATAGTTTAACTTTTAAATTCGCCAACCTGGCAACTCAGGACTGTTTAGCTAGCCCGATTTTCAATAAAACGCCAAAAACTGGCAACTTTAGACCGTGTAAAGTAGCCCGATTAGAGATAAATCCCCCCATTTGTTAACTATTTTGCCCAAATTGCCTAATCTGGCAACACAGACCGTTAAGAATAGCCCAATTTGTAGAAATCTGTCAACAATGGACAATAGGTAGCCAAATTTGCGACAAATTGTCCAATCTGGCAACACTAGACTGTTTAGAGTAACTAATTTTGCCACAAATCGACTAATTTGGCAACACAGGACTGTCAAGGTAGCCCAATTTGAGATAAATCGCCCAACTTGGCGTCTTTTGTTGGTGCCTAATTGCCTAAATTGTAATAAGTGGCCCAACATGGCGACACTAGACTGTTCAAAGTAGTCCAATTCAAGATCATTTCCATAATCTCTCAACATTGGACAATTTAGGAAGCCCAATTTGCCATAAAACTACCAATCTGTCAACACAAGACTTTAGTTGCCCCAAAGTGGCAACTTTAGAATGTGTTTTGTAGTCCAATACGTAATAAATTGCGAAATCTCTCTACACTGGATCACTTAGGCAGACCAATTTGCTTCAAATTGCCCAATCTGGCAACACTGGACTGTTTGATGTAGTCCAATTTGAGAGAAATCGCCCAATCTGGAAACACCAGACTGTTCAGGTAGCTCGATTTGAGATAAATTGCTTAACTTGGCTTTTTTGAACAGTAAAAATGAGCCCAATTTTCCATAAATCGTCCAATCTAGCTACTCGAGATTATTTAAGTTAGCCCAATTTTTGATAAAATCTCCAATGGACCGTTAAAGTTGGTCCAATTTAGTTACTTATATTGTTAAAAATAACCCAATATGTGGAATTTTGTTTGAATTAAACTCGTAAACGGTTTTTAAATTAAATATTTAATAATTCCTCTTCAGAAAGGTACAAATGAAAGTTTTATTAAAATTTAATTGGTTCCAGAACAAACAAAACGGGACGTTTATTTATTCACGTATTCTCTATGTGAATAGATTTAATTTAACGTTGACCCGTTAAAGTAAACATGATGTGGTGAGACAAAAATGGGATTTTCCCAAACTGTAACATCTCTCTTTTTCTTTAACGTTCAAAAGCGAAGTTTTGCACGTGGAAAAGTCGTATTTTATGTCAAATCCAGCCCCTGGCATTACAAAAAGGGACGAAAAGTCAAAGGGAAAACAACCGGAGATAAAATTCGATATTCGACTTTGACAATAAATTTTTGTTTTTTGTGTCAGAAAAATATTCATACTTTAAATTTAAACATCAAAACTTTTTTTTTTACCAACCACCCCAAATTGGGACGTCCCAATAGGGTAGACAGGTAGTATACCAAAATCAGATTCTTGTTTTTTTACACTGAAAAATGGCCAAAAACCACATTTTGAATGAAATCAAATATTGGAAATTTTCAGGACGAAAAAGTGAAGAAGGGTCTCCCCTTTGGGTGAGGCCGAAAAAAAATGTTTTTAAATCCAGAAAAGGACTTCAGATTCTTGTTTCTCACCCTAAAAATATTCAAAAACCATACTTTAAATGAAATAAAAAAAAAAATGAAAATTTTTAGGACGAAAAAGTGAAGAAGGGCCCCCCCTTGGGGAGATCGAAACAAAGATTTTCCCATCCCCAAAACGACTTCAGATTTTTGTTTTTCACCCTGAAAAATGGCCAAAAACCACATTTTGAATGAAGTCAAATAATGGAAATTTTCAGGGCGAAAAAGTGAAGAAGGGTCTCCTCCTTGGGTGAGGCCGAAAAAAATGTTTTTAAATCCAGAAAACGACTTCAGATTCTTGTTTTTCACCCTAAAAATATTCAAAAACCATACTTTAAATGAAATAAAAAAAATGAAAATTTTCAGGACGAAAAAGTGAAGAAGGGCCCCCCCTTGGGGAGATCGAAACAAAGATTTTTCCCATCCCCAAAACGACTTCAGATTCTTGTTTTTCACCCTAAAAATAGTCAAAAACCATACTTTAGATGAAATAAAAAAAATGAAAATTTTTAGGACGAAAAAGTGAAGAAGGGCCCCCCCTTGGGGAGATCGAAACAAAGATTTTTCCCATCCCCAAAACGACTTCAGATTCTTGTTTTTCACCCTGAAAAATGGCCAAAAACCACATTTTGAATGAAATCAAAAAATGGAAATTTTCAGGACGAAAAAGTGAAGAAGGGCCCCCCCTTGGGGAGATCGAAACAAAGATTTTCCCATCCCCAAAACGACTTCAGATTCTTGTTTTTCACCCTAAAAATAGTCAAAAACCATACTATGAAATAAAAATAAAATGAAAATTTTCAGGACGAAAAATTGAAGAAGGGGGAGATCGAAACAAAAATTTTTCCCATCCCCAAAACGACTTCAGATTCTTGTTTTTCACCCTAAAAATAGTCAAAAACCATACTTTAAATTAAATTAAAAAAATGAAAATTTTTAGGACGAAAAAGTAAGAAGGGCCCCTTGGGGAGATCGAAACAAAGATTTTTCCCATCCCCAAAACGACTTCAGATTCTTGTTTTTCACCCTAAAAATGGTCAACAACCATATTTTAAATGAAAACAAAAAATAAAAATTTTCATGCCGAAAAAGCAAAGATTTTGATATCGTAAAACAGACTTCAAATTCCGTTTTTTTCTCCCTAAAAATGGCAAAAAAACCACATTTTGGATGAAATCAAAAAATGAAGAGTGCCCCCTTGAGTTTGGTCGAAAAAACCTACAATAATTAATATTGAAAAAAATTCTCAATCGAAAAGGAAGTCGAGATTGCTAACTGGTAAGGAAAGTGTTGTGCATCTATGTCAAGGATGTAGCCTAGATTTTGCTCTCTAAAGGGAGAAATGGATAGTTTCTGCATTTGTCTTTTCCTTAACGGACGTCTCGAGTCCTTCAGGTTTTCACCCGTTCTTTGACTAGAAATCAAAACGTTCAAAAAGCCCACTTTTCCCAACAGAGAAATTTTCTATTCCAATTTAAAAGACAAATTATAATTAATGTCATTAGGTCATGGATTTGTCCTTTTATTTAAATTTAAGATACAATTGTTTTATTAGATCGTTTGTAGATTAGTTTTCAATTGTTTTATGAACAGTTTCGAGATCGTTTACTTACGAAATCGAATTAATTTAGGCCTTTTTTTAATTTGAGTGAGGAAAAACGGAATTTCCGAATTAAAATGTTACATAATTAAGGTCAATTTGAAGGGTCAAAACTCAAAATTGTAGGAAATACGTTTAAAAATTAAAGTGGAAATTTTGATTTCACAATACTTGTGATTATCAGAAATAATTAATTTTTTGAAATAAAACTGTTAAGCTAGAAGGGAAGGATATGATATTATGAGCTAATTCAACAGAAAAAAAATTAAGAAATAAAAAGTTGAAAGAAATCAAAGGAACTTTGTAGTTGGTTAGCATAGCAATCTAGAAAGCGGAAGGTCAGAGGATCAAATTCTTCCTGTGGTCAATTTTTTTTTAAAATTTTTATTTAAAAAAAATTTTAAGGCAGGAGAAAATATAAAATAATTATTCCCTAATTTTCTATGTTTTGAATTTATTAACTCCACTTCTTCATTAAGTAAATACAGAAGCTAATTTGTTACCTTACTAGACACTCCTGTGCCAATTTTCAACAAGCGCGTCTTTTATACCTAGCTTAATCCTCTTCTACGCTTCATTGGATTGGGCTTAATTGTTGGAAATCCAAGTTTTTGGAAAAATTCTTATGACCTAAAATGAAAGAAACTCGTTTTTATTAGCAAGGCTGCATATTTGAAATCTGGGTCGGTTTATTATATTCTTTTGGGGCGGTTTTACCATCCTGGATTTGGGTGTTGCCTGTTTTATTGCTTTCTAAACTTGGAATTGACAAATTTTATTTTTTAATATTTTTTTTCTCGCTTTTTTGTTTCAGGTAAGTGGAGTTACGGTTGCAGATGGCCGAGAAACTATTTTCTGAATAGAAAAACACGTATTCTGTAATTTTCCTAGAAACGTGCTCTGACCATTTAAATTGTCCCCCCTTCATCATTATCGATCTTCAAGTTTCCTGGGATGTAGGTTGTTTACGAAAGGGAAGTGGACGTCCTCGCACTCACTTTCACCGGACGCGAGCGAGCGGACGGGCCGACGTTTCGCGAAAATCCAGTCCCCCCCCCCGTCGCCTTTTAACAGCCTCCCTTATATGGACCAACTCCTTTTTTGTCCTCAGAAGGACTTTTTTTTATCATCTCTTTCCTCACACACAAGTATTTTTATTTACTCGGAAATGTTTTAATGAAAAAAGATGTTTGTATTTTTTATTACCCTTTTCATATTTTCTTCGAAAACGACTTTTTATTGAAATTGTAAGAATATAAGGTACGAAGTTACTACAGAAGAAATAAAACCTTCGGTAAGTGAAGCAAAACTGTCTAGGAAAGACAATTTTTTGACCTAGCGGCAAAAGGCTGAACTATTCAGAGATAGCGAGCGCCATCTAGCACCTAGATTGAGAGAACTACAAGGGTGAGGAGCATGGGAATCGAACCCAGGACTTAAGTCATGGATTTTTATTTTTATTTTATTCTTCCAAGCGCCTCTATAACAGGTGATAAACCATGTGTTCTGTTCTACAGAATAGTAACAGAAATATCCCCCTCAGCACTCCCCAGACCGACCTACTGGTCTTTGGCTCCTCGCTGGCTTGGCCAATTTGACTGCTTGTCTCTAGCTCCTTGTATGCTGGCCTGTAGCTTCCCTCTATCCTTTACTAGCTTCCTTTCTGGCCTCTAGCTTCCCGCGAGATTGCCCTCTTTCACGAGCTCCTCACAAGCTAACATACCTCTAGGCGGAGATATGTCTGTCTAAAGTTTGCCAAAATATGCTACGGCCTTTCTACCGGTCCGATCTTCACCAAATTTTAACCAAATAATCTTCACGTGATCCCGATTAAATTTCATTAACTAATTAGGTAATTATGACTGCGCTGAAAATAGGTATCCCATGAGATTTGAAAAGAGGAGTTTAAGTATGTCGGAATTAGAATAATTAAGCCATGGGGTAACTTGATTAGGAGTATTTAATATGACTAATTAACTTAATTTTCCCATTTTCATAAAATTATCACCAAATTCAAGTTATGATTGAAAAAAAAATCTCAAAAATTAATTAATTAATTAACTAATTAGGTAATTATAATGTGTTTGAGTGAAATTAGTCCCATTTTCATAAAATTATCACCAAATTCAAGTTATGACCGAAACAGTTTTTTTCCAAAAATTAATTAATGAATTAAGTAGGTAATTAACTAATTAGGTAATTATGATGTGTTTGAGCGGAATTAGTCCTATTTTCATAAAATTATCACCAAATTCAAGTTATGATTGAAAAAAAAATTTTTTTTCCCTTAATTATTTAATTAATTAATTAACTAATTAGGTAATTATAATGTGTTTGAGTGAAATTAGTCCCATTTTCATAAATTATCACGCAAATTCAGTGGTCATGACGCGAACAACCTGTTTTCTTTTAACATGAATTAATGAATTAAGTAATTAACTAATAGGTAATAGTGTGCAGCGGATTAGTCCTATCTCATAAAATTATCGACTCAAATTCAGTATATGATTGTACACAGTTTTTTTCCATTAATTATTTAATTACTTGATAACTAATTAGTAATATAATGTGTTGAGTGAAATTAGCTCCCTTTTTAGAAATTATCACCAAGTCATTCATGTTCTGATGAAGATTTTCAAAGAATTAATTAATTAACTAATTAGGTAACTTATAATGTCGTTTGATGTGAATTGTGAAATAGCTTGCCCAGAGACACGAACTTTCTCAAAGGTCTACAGATTTCGGGGGATCCATAAATTTCGGGGGAAATGAATCCTGTTTTTTCTAACATAACTTAAATTTGGTGATAATTTTCTGAAAATGGGACTAATTTCACTCATACACATTATAATTACCTAATTACCTAGTTAATTAATTAATTTTTGAGAACTTTTTTTTTTCAATCATAGCTTGAATTTGGTGATAATTTTATGAAAATGGGAATAATTTCACTCAAACTCAATATAATTACCTAATTATTTAATTAATTAATTAATTAATTTTTGAAAAAAAAAAAATTTTTTTTTTCAATCATAACTTGAATTTTATGAAAATGGGAATAATTTCACTCAAACTCAATATAATTACCTAATTAGTTAATTAATTAATTATTGAAAAGAAAATTTTTTTTTTCAATCATAACTTGAATTTGGTGATAATTTTATGAAAATGGGAATAATTTCACTCAAACTCAATATAATTACCTAATTAGTTAATTAATTAATTAATTAATTTTTGAAAAAAAAATTTTTTTTTCAATCATAACTTGAATTTGGTGATAATTTTATGAAAATGGGAGTAATTTCACTCAAACTCAATATAATTACCTAATTAGTTAATTAATTAATTAATTTTTGAAAAAAAAATTTTTTCAATCATAACTTGAATTTGGTGATAATTTTATGAAAATGGGAATAATTTCACTCAAACTCAATATATACCTAATTAGTATTAATTAATTAATTTTTGATTTTTTTTCAATCATAACTTGAATTTGGCGATAATTTTATGAAAATGGGAATCATTTCACTCAAACTCAATATAATTACCTAATTAGTTAATTAATATTAATTAATTTTTGAAAAAAAAATTTTTTTTTCAATCATAACTTGAATTTATAATGAAAATGGGAATAATTTCACTCAAACTCAATATAATTACCTAATTAGTTAATTAATTAATTAATTAATTTTTGAAAAAAAAATTTTTTTTTCAATCATAACTTGAATTTGGTGATAATTTTATGAAAATGGGAAAATTAAGTTAATTAGTCATAATTACCTAATTACATAATTATTTACCTAATTAGTTAATGAAATTTAATCGGGATCACGTGAAGATTATTTGGTTAAAATTTGGTGAAGATCGGACCGGTAGAAAGCCCGTAGCACATTTTTGCAAACTTTAGACAGACATATCTCCGCCATTTTGTCGAATTTCAAAAATCGCTCTCGTCACTTTCAAGATAACCACGAAAGGAAGATTGTGTGAAAATTTCGTGAAAATCGGATGAAAATTGTGGCCGTGAAGTGTTCCGAGATAAAAAGGCGACGGACGGCCGGCACCGGCACCACAGACAAAGTCATGTCCGGCAAAGATCAAAAGTCAGTTTGACCCTAGGGGGTCTGGAAGACCTTCCCAAAAACCCGAATCCGACGTAATACAATAACTTCTCTTTGAGAAAGTTAATTCAAATTAATTAATTAACTAATTAGGTAACTATAATGTGTTTGAGTGAAATTAGTACCATTTTCATAAAATTCGAGTTATGATTGAAAAAAAAATTATTTTTGTCACTTTCGGGGGATTCATTTCCCCCGAAATTTATGGATCCCCCGAAATCTGTAGACCTTAGATTAGCTTGATTACCCTAGCTTGCCTCTAGCTTCCAGCCATTATCATTCAATAGCAATAGTTCATCGTTCAGAATCCTCTTTCGATTATCCAATTTTTGTCTAATCTGACCTTTCTAACCAGAACCATTTCCTCGAATTCTCATTTATCGCTTTTCCTATTTTTCTCGCTATTGTATTATCAATTTATTGCCCTCTGAAAGTTTTTATTTGAGCCAAGTCTCTAATCTAGAAAAATGTTATTGTGTTTGCACAAGAGGAGACGAAATTGCTCTAGTTTCCCTCCCTTCTAGACGTTTTCCTTATTTATATCAATTACGATCAAAAAGTTGTTTCATGTCGTAAATTGAATCAACACGTACGAAAACTATAAAAAACGATATCGTTGTTTAACCTTTTTTTTTTGTTCATTTCTTTTAAATATCAGAAGATGTCGAGGAAATAGTGTCAATAAACCCAAGTCGCCTTCCATCGAATAACAAACCACTATGATCCACAAAAGGGGACAGAAGAAGACCCTAATAATATCGAGAATTGCTTGTGACTGCGTGTGAAGATTTTTACCATGTATTTTACAAGGATCGACTAGGAATGGTTGGAACTAAATAACAATATTAGTACTGAAACTCCCAATCTGGATTCCGCGGAGGTCGCGCGGTGTAGTCGACAACGCTTGTTCGTCTTTCTTCGGGTACAATCATAATCACCTTAGATTATAAGGGCAGAAAAATCTTCGCAGTCTCGTCGACTTTAAGGGAGGCGTTGACTCAATAGACCATATGCTTCTCTGCTCAAGTTGAGCCATCTGGCATAAAACTCAGCGAAATTCATATCGACTGTTTGAGTCGGTACTCGAATGCCGTGTTCGCATTCGGACAAACGAAGGATTAACCCCAAATATGATGTTCGGAGGGAGTTGCTGCAAGGCGAAACGTTAAGTCTTGATCTCTTTAACCTCTTCCTAACGGCGACATCGAAACCTTCTTTAAGTAAGACGGCTGTAAAACTGTCAGCATAGACAGCACAAATGGTGTTATGAGCCTCGCGTATGCGATGACCTCGTTGCTCTTGCTGATAACCGATCGAGCTTCACAGAAGAAGCTATATTCATTGTGCAATAGTTACTGCTTCACAATAATTAACCATCAACATTTCTAAAAAACCGAAGTTATAGGTATTTAAGCGTGGAGTGATCCGAAAAACCTTTCTTTTGTCGAATAGACACACAAGACGTCGAATAGTTTAAATCCTATATAATATTTAGCGGGATGTACTTTTCTCTTCACGGTTATTCTCTGTCGCTGCAAATGAAATGATTAAAAAAGTCGCAATTGCCACTTCACTGTCTTGCTTCCATTCTTGCTAACTCCAAATCTCACTTCTGGATTGTCGCATGAAACTTTTTGATTCCATCGCTGCTAATACTCTCCTGTACAGTGCTCGCGGTTTGGTCACCTTCGTTACATTGAAGACAGTGAAGTCGTGCAAGTCGTTTTCTAAAAAGGCTTCTTAACCTTCCGCAAATCCACCCCATACAACTTTGCGTCAGACTCGAAACTGGATCATCTAGACAATGTCGCGATCAGAGTGCAAACTCAACCAGCGAATGGCTTTGCAAAATTCTTAAGATGTCCAAGGATAGGCTTCCACGTATTGTTATGACCGCCAATTTGAAATCGAAAAAAATGCTTCTCCATCCTCCTCCTATAATTGGGTCACGCAATGCAAAAACTCTTCATCGATCATGGCTTTTCCGAGGTTGGAATTCGCAGGACCCTTTCACATACATTCCGCCATCACTAATATAGTAGACACCATGCAGAAGTTATCTTTTCAAAACAGACATGAATTCTCGCAACAATTCCCAGTACTGCCCCTTTAACAAATCCCTCACCTCCTACCAACTGTCCAGGCCATACTTAATAAAAAAATTTCTATTCATCTAGTTCGAGCATTGGCCCAAATCAGGCTAAGCAACACTCGACAAATCTATCTCAAGATTAATTCGACAAATATACCTGGATCCGAATGAAAATTGTACGGTCTGCAAACATGCCAAGGAAGGAGGATCTGTCGCATGTCCTATTCACTGTGGTGCCTACAGTTTTCTTAGACCGCCAAACTTCAAGGGCGAACTATCTCCTTCCTGTCTGGACAGACCATGGTAGACCCTTTCGATTTTTAATTACATCAATCGCCATGTGCGTCAGATCCTTCATCATGAATGAATCTGAACTGAATTAATTCCTTCTTACATTGTTTTCACTCAATATTGCTTTTTCTCATACACTACTTTCCTCGGTTATAAGCGCCTTTTAGTTCAGTTACGAATAAGTTTTAAGTAGTTCTTTTTATTTTCAGTTCGCCTACTAAGTTATTATCAACTTTATTATCAATTATGTATGTTTAAACAAAGTTTATCAATTATGTTTTGTGTGTGTTTTGTATACAGTAAGGTCCAACTCCATTTGTATAGGGGTGAACCCTGACAAGCAATAAAATTTCTTATTCTTCTTATCTTATTCTTACGTACGAAAACTATAAAAAACGATATCGTTGTTTAACCTTTTTTTTTGTTCATTTCTTTTAAATATCAGAAGATGTCGAGGAAATAGTGTCAATAAACCCAAGTCGCCTTCCATCGAAAACAAACCCAAGGCAAACCGCACCTTCACAGGAATAAAACATTTTTTTCTTCTAAGTGTAGAAGCCGTCCAAAATCGGCCAACTCTTTTTTTATTTATTTATCTGCGGAGGACATTTTGAGAAATAAGTCGAAAGAGGAAAAAAAGGGTTTAAAAGGATCTTTTCTCAAAGGGGGAAAAAGGGCTTCTGAAAGTAGGCCATGACGGTTGTTTGCTCGCCTCAAGCACTGAAAACCAAGGTCTCTTTTTCAAAAAGCTCTTCCTTAACGATCTTGCTCAACCTTATGAATAAAATAGGACGATTAGGATTCCTTCTAAGAATTTTTATCTCATAATTATTCGTTTTTGTGCACTCCCCCCCTTTTTAGGTCGTTTTCTTTGATCGTTATTGAGAATTTTTTTTTCTCTTAAAAGGAAAACCTTGTCAATGGCTTGATTTAATTTATTAAGAAAAATTTAAAATTCTCCTTCCGTTACAGCGATACTTAAGCGAACTTTTTCGATGAAAAAGTTTTCTTAGAATAATTTTCGTTTTTATTTTTTATATTTTGAATCTTTATAACTTTATAAAAAAAAAGAACGTTTTTGAAAGATTTTGACATTTTTCAACGATTTCAGGCTGATTACGATCCTTTTACTATAGAGAACCTTTTTAGGGATCAAACCTTTTTCAATGAATTGACCTTTTTTAAACCTTTTTCGATAAGGAAATGCGCTTTTTAGCTACATTTTGAA
This sequence comes from Orius laevigatus, assembly GCA_018703685.1. Classification (NCBI taxonomy): domain Eukaryota; kingdom Metazoa; phylum Arthropoda; class Insecta; order Hemiptera; family Anthocoridae; genus Orius; species Orius laevigatus. The sequence goes on along the minus strand of JAGWEN010000191.1, from coordinate 114,681 downwards.
CCATTTTCTAACAATTAAGAACCTTTTTAGGTAGATTCCAAAGTCTGGCTAAAATTTTCTTGTGAAGAAGGTTTAAAATCTGGCTAAAAAGAGTATTTTCAAAGGGTTAAAAATCGAAATCCGCTCAAAATCTGTCTGAGAAGGATATTTCTTGTAAAAAATGGTCCAAATCTGGCTAAAAAGTGTCAAAATATGGCTAAAAAAATATTTTTTCTGATCGAAAAAATTTCAAAATTAGGCAAAAAGGATTTTTTTAGCCATGAAAGGGTCAAAAGAGTCTTTTCTTATCGATAAAGGTTCACAATCTGGCTAAAAAGGTTTTTTCTTTTCAAAAAATTTTCAAAATCAAGCTGAACAGAGTTTTTTCATAATCTGGCTGAAAAGTTAAAATTGTCTTTTCTGGTCAAAAAGGGTCAAAATATGTTTTAAAACTGCCATTTCTTGTCAGAAAGGTCATAATCTGGGTGGAATGTTTCTTTTATTGTCAAAAAAGGGAAAAAATCTGGTTAGAAAGTGTCTTTTCTTGTTAAAAAATGGCTAAAAAGGGTCTTTTCTTGTCAAAAATCTTTCAAAATTTGGCTAGAAAGGATTTTCTCTTCTCAAAAAGGGTCAAAATTTGTCTGAAACATTTTGAAAATGGCTTAAAAGGTTGAGAAAATCGCTTTAAGAGCAAAAAATGACTTAAAGTAGTAGGTTTTTCTACATTTTGAAAAATGCAGTTTTCTGGCTTCAAACCCCAAGAATTTCTAAAGCCAATTTCATGCAAAAATACTAAAAAAATATTTGCTTTTTTTTTTTTTTTTTTTTATACAAACTTTAGCAATGGTGCCGTCTTAATTCATAACCCACCCTCGTTTTAAGATCCCAGTCCTAGTTGAAATTTTGAATTCAAACCACAATATGACTAGGTCATTTTTTGAGAAATCGCTATCTAAAATCTGGTTTCTCATGCCAAAACCTTATTTCCCAAATCGTCACGAAAACGTGCCAGATTTAGAAATAACGAAAATAATTTTATTTATTCCGATTCCCGAAAAAAAATATGATAGAAATCCTTTTTGGAGATGGAATATTTTCAAATGAAAACACAATATAAGGCAGGAAAATTTTGTAATTCTTTGGATGGTTCGTGAGATGGAAATCCCTTTGAAAACGGATTCCCAGGGACCTCCCCCGAGTCTCCCACACGGCACAGCTCAAACACACGATTCCAGGTCACGGCCCATTTTAAATTTAAATAAGTCTTTTCTATAGGGGTGTCCGGATTCTTTTCCTTTGATTCGGAAAACCATCTTCCAACAACAACCCTCCCAAAAAAAAAAACTGAAAGATCGTAAAATTTACACAATCGAGCCCAATAAAGTTCCACGGTAGATTAAAAGATGATAAAACCCTTGTAAAAGAAGAAGCCACCCTTCTTTTTATAAAGCATAAAAAAGTCGTAAGGCTTCCCTTTTATAAAAAAAAAGAAGAAAAAAGGGCGGTTTGTTACACAATGAAGTGGTTTTGTAGTCTTGATCCTTATTATATCCCCTTCTTTTTTTTTTTACATTATTTTTTAAAGCTCATAATCCATAGTGAACCGGCGAAGTATATGACGCCTTTGCCAGGTGCTCTTCATGGCTTTTATCGTTTAGATTTTTTTTGGGGGGCTTTGAAGGAAAAAAAAATTTGGAGCGATACTTTTTTTTTTCTTATTTTGTGGCCTCTTCCTTGATATTATCTGCGTTTTAGGGGGTCATCGAGGGAGACAAAATCACATCTCCTACTCTAGGGCATGCCTACACTTCTCGGCAGTCTCCAGTACCTGCTAGTTTTTGGCATTTCGTTCTTATTAAGCCATTTTACCAATTTTTGAAGCCATTTTTTGAACTTCATACTTTTTAAGCCATTTTCCCAAATTTCAAAGCCATTTTTTTTACACTTCTTACTTTTTAAGCCATTTTCCTAATTTTTAAAGCTATTTTTTGCGCTTCTTACTTTTTAAGCCATTTTCCCGATTTTTAAAGCCTTTTTTTTCTTGGAATTTCAAACTTTTTTAAGCCATTTTCCCAATTTTTAAAGCCATTTTTTACAATTTTTTGGTTTTTAATCCATTTTTTTTTTGGCACTTCATGCTCTATAAGCCATTTTCCAAATCCAGCCATGTTGGAATTTCAAACTTTTTAAGCCATTTTCTCGATTTTTAAAGCCATTTTTTTTTTGAATTTCAAACTTTTTACCTAAGCCAATTTCCCAATTTTTATGGCCATTTTTTTAGAATTTTATAGTTTTTAATGTCCATTTTTTGGCACTGGACATACTTTTTAAAGAAAACCATTTTCCTAAATTTTAAAGCCATTTTTTGGCACTATGAGTGCAACTCTATAAGCAATTTTCCCAATTTCATAACGCATTTTTTGCGCTTCTGTACTTTAAGCTATTCCCAATTTTAAAGCATGGCACTTCATACTCTTTAAGCATTTCCCAATTTTCAAAGCACGCATTTTTTGGCACTTCATACTTTTTAAGGGCCATTTCCTAATATTTTTAAAGCATTTTTTGCGCATCTTCATACTCTATAAGCCATTTTCCACCAGATTTTTAAAGCCTTTTAGAATTTATAGTTTTTATTTATGATGTTTTGGCACACTTCATACTTTTTAAGCCATTTTCCCAATTTTCAAAGCCATTTTTTTGGGACTTCATAATTTTAAAGCCATTTTCCCAATTTTTAAAGCCATTTTTTTGCACTTCCTACTTTTCGAGCCATTTTCCCAATTTTCAAAGCCATTTTTTTAGAATTTCATAGTTTTTAAGTCATGGCACTTCATACTTTTTAAGCCATTTTTCCAATTATATTAATTAAGCAATTTTTTGGAATTCTATACTTTTTAAGCCATTTTTTGAACTTCATACTTTTTCAAGCCATTTTGAAAATGTTGATATTTAGCATTTTCAATGAATATTGCAATTTTTGGGGGTTTAAAGTTAATTTATTTTTCACTCCATTTTGAAAGGGGTTTTTGACAGAAAATTATCGTTTTTGGGCCATCTAAGCAAGGCTGATTCTAAGCAAAATAAAGAGGTTCAAGAACAAAAATGCCCGGACGTCCGTTTTGTTTTTTTCGTTTAAAAGACTCATTTAATTTTTTTTTCCTCATCTAAAGGTCTCCCCGTGTCAACAGTCTCTTGTCCTTGTTCGAATTCTGAACCTCGCCTTTTAAAAATTCCGCACGGAAATCCCCCCCAGAGGGCTCCCCGGGTTTCATCCATTAAGGCACGACCGCGGATTTTTAAAAGGCGGGAATATTCAACAGGTGACGAAACGAAACGAGTGACGCCCCCCACCCCCTCTTGCCAAATCCGACCTAGATCTTCAAAATCTTACCGCAATCAGTCAAAAACCTTATTTTTTCCTCTTCACAAAACAACCGAGACATTTTTTCCCACTGAAAACCCTGAGAAAGACAGAAAAACAAAAGGATTTCCTGAGGAAGCACAGCTCTGAACAAATTTACATAATTGCTCTTCTCAATTAATATTTTTCAATCTTTTGTTTCTTAAAAAAAGAGCCCACGTGGCGGGGTAAAAAAGAGCCCTTGATTTTTTCTCCTTGAAATGAAGTGCACCCTTTTTTTCTTCGTATAAGCCACCGCGGAGGGGGATTAACGTTAAGCAGATGGGTTAAGACTATTTATAATCGATGACAGACAGTGTTTTTACTAAAGGGTAAAATTTCCTTGTTCTGAGGAGACTCCCTGACCTTTTTTTGTACCCAAATGACTCAAATATGTCGCATTCCTTCCAGCTGTTCTTTTATTTTTCATCTCTTTAAAAAAAACACATTATTTTTGTTATCCCCAGAACGCCCTGATCCTGAATAGTTCTATTGGGTCGTTCGAAAGTCGTTCGCCGGTTTTCAGGAAATGATTAGACATTTTTTTCAACAATGCCTTCTATTTCTATCAATAATATATTCCCCCGTTTCTTATAACTTCTTCCCACCTCTTCATAAGCTTTAAATCCCTTTTTAAAAACTCTCGTGGCTTTTCTGCAAAAACTGCTCAAGTCGTTTTTCACTTCGTCGTCGTTTGTCTTCAAATGACTATCAGAGCAAAAAGTGATAATCTATGGCGAGGAAAAAAAACACAAAAAACAACCACCACCACACCAACCCACCCAACGTGGGGAAGATCAGGAATGACGAATTTGACGATTGACGAGACCGGCCTTTCTCAATGTTGGCTATCTCACGAACTTTTAGGACTTTAGAAGAGGATGGAGCTATCAAGTCCCTCACTCGGTCAGATATCTTTTGGTCCATCAGGCGCGTCCGACACCGAAAATCACTCCTGAAACTTTATAAACCATTCTGGCAATTTAGCAGACAGAGCTTTTACGATAGACAACTTAGTTTTTTGCTTACTCAACCCACAAAAACAACAAAACCACCCCAAAACAACAAAAAAAAAAACACAAAACAACAAAAAGAATAACTGTAAGGAAGAACCGAAAAGGTTCTTTCAGTCTCGAGGATTGTGACGTACGATCCAAAAACACAACACCCAACCCAATATAAGCCCGGGGCCTCCATCGATCCGACCGTAATAGCTTCATCTCCTTTGGAAAACAGTGGATTCGATGGTGACTCCATGTTCTCATCATCCAATTAAAATCTTGATCATCTGAGACGGAAAATTGAGAGATATTTCTCTTGAATTTTCCTCCTTTTCACCTTGACGGTAATTGAATTAGGACACGAGAGGGGAAAAGGACAATCCGTGTTCTTCTGGTACTCAGACAATCAACTAATGGAAGATTTTTTTTTAATTGGACTCTTGTATTTTAAGGATCTTATATCATGATTGTGTGTGTGTGGGAATCTTTGCGGGATGAGTCGAAAAAAGAGACCACGTGTGTACACGGGAAGGACGCGTGTGTAAATATAATTGACACGTGTTGAAAAAACGTTGGCAAGGCACGACTTCCTGCCCTTATTTAACATTTGATGATCATTTAATAAAAATTTTGAATTATAATTTTTAAACTGCCTATTTGTACCAGAAAGATGGTTGGGGGGTAGTTTTGGGAAAAGGCAATACCAATCCTATGGAAAGAAACGTCCATTAGCCCGAAAGATTCCTCAATCCTAAATACGAGCGATGCCACCTTTACTCCACTAGATGACCATGAGTCTATGCCCCCTAATACATAACGTCAATTATCTGCACCTAAAGACAACCACCTATCAACTTCATAGTCGATCTACCCCAAAAGACGGCTATCAAGGTAGCTAGTCGTCTTTTTGGGTAGTATCAACCCTCACCTCCAAATATGTCACGTCCATTACCCCACAAGATGAACTCTAGAAATTACTGGTGATACCCCCAAATACTTCCATTACCCCAAAAGATTCATCAACTCTAAATACGAGCGATGCCCCCAAATACACCACGTCCAATATCGCTAAAGACGACTATTAACCCTGAGAGATACCACCTATGAACTTCATAGTCGATCTACCCCAAAAGACGACTATCGAGTTGATAGGTCTTTTGGGGTAGTATCAACCCTCACCTCCAAATATGTCACGTCCATTACCCCAAAAGATGATCATCAATCCTTGAAACGAAGGATGCCCCCTAATACGTCACGTCCATTACCCCACAAGATGACCGTGAACTCTGGACATTACTAGTGATACCTCCCAAATACTTCCATTACCCCAAAAGATTCATCAACTCTAAATACGAGCGATGCCCCCAAATACACCACATCCAATATCGCAAAAGACGACTATCAACCCTGAGAGATACCACCTATCAACTTCATAGTCGATCTACCCCAAAAGACGACTATCAAGTTGATAGGTAGTCGTCTTTTGGGGTAGTATCAACCCTCACCTCCAAATATGTCACGTCCATTAAACCAAAAGATGATCATCAATCCTTAAAACGAAGGATGCCCCCTAATACGTCACGTCGATTACCCCACAAGATGACCGTGAACTCTAGATATTACTATTGATACCTCCCAAATACTTCCATTACCCCAAAAGATTCATCAACTCTAAATACGAGCGATGCCCCCAAATACACCACATCCAATATCGCAAAAGACGACTAATCTAAGATATAATATCAACCCTGAGAGATACCTCAAAAACGTCGATTACCCCACAAGATGGGTTCATTAGATACGAGTGATAAACCCCAAATACATCAAATCCATTACCCCAAAAGACGACTATCAACCCTTACGAGAGATACCCCAAAAATTTCACGTCAATTACCTACCGCACAAGATGACCATGAACCCTAGAAACGAGTGATACCCCCAAATACATCACGCCCATTACCCCAAAAGATTCATCAACTCTAAATACGAGCGATACCCCCAAATTATGGTCCATTTCCTCTAAAGACGACTATATCAACCTAGATAAAAGTGATACCCCAAATACTTAACGACTCACGTCCATTAGCGATCCCTAAAAATTTCAAGTCGATTTGTCCCCAGGGAAAAGCGATCTTTGAAAATCCGCTTCTTCATCCACACTGACAGCATCCCCATCATGCTTTTCGAGTCTCATAGTCAAATAAAACTTAAGAAAACAAAATTTTAGATATTATTTTATAATTTAATTAAGTTGGAGGTAATTATAATCAGAAATGAAAGGAGTTTAACAGGTGTTATAGAGGAGAAGTTAAGTTTGCACAAAGTAGAAGGTAACAATGCTTGCATGAAGATATAAACGGCCTGGAGGGGTAATAAGTTTGTTGTTGCCACTTAAGTACCTCCAACCCCCCATCCTTATGTTAATCTCGTCTGGGGGTGAAAGTGCTTTCGAGTCTCCTCAAGGTTAAAGATAGAAGGTGGAGTTGGAAGTTGTGAACAAAAACACGAGGGCGGAGTCTCGAGGTGAAGAGCGCCTAGGATAGGGGGGCGACCGTGAAGGGGGATGTAAGTCTAATATTACATACACCCCTCGACCCCCCAAAGGCTACTAAACTTTCGGCTCCCTTTTTCGCACTTATTACAATAGCTCATTTCGGATTCCTCCCCTTTTAACCACCTCCGCTAAACATTTCTCTACAAAAGGCCCGCGAATTATATTCTACCTAAAGGGCAACTTTTAATATGGTAATTAGTAAACTAGGGCAGTTTAATAATTTTACAGACAAGGGGCCCAACCTTTTCTTCTTTTAAAAACGTTTCCATGGCAACCCCTCGCTTTTATTATACACTTAATTAAAAACCTACTAATTATCTTGAATTATTTTTCCTTAGTTTACTTTTCCTCTAAAATTCTTTAAGTAGCTATTCTTTCCTTTTTTTTTCTTGGGGAGGTTTGGCGAAACTTTTAGCAGTTTTTCGCGATATTGGGAACACCTACTTTTGGAATTTTAAGCAATTTTTCCTATTCTTTAGTAATTGTCCGACTTTTTAAGCATTTTTTTTCTGTTTTTTAAAAATCTTTTTCCCCAATTTTTGAGCCATTTTCTAACTTCATTAGCCATTTTTCTTCTCGTTATTGTCATTTTCCTTGTTTTCACCATGTAGGTAGGGCATTATGAGGCCCTTTTTGAGAAAGTTGGTGGTGAGGAGTGTGGAGAGGTCTGTAGAGCCCCGAATTTTCGCAAACACTATTCAAACCATCTTTTTAAAGCTGATTTCTAAAGGAAATGAAGCTATTGCGGTCGGTGCGACGGAGGCTCCGGGCTTAGAGACCTATATTCGTGATCAGGGCGTTCAGGGGATCACGAAAATATAGGACTTTCCAATTCATCTTTTAATATTTTGACATGTCATCCTGATTTTAACTTTTTGCTACTTAGGAGGGAAAACGTCAAATAAATGCATCGACCCCGAACTATGAAAACAATGAAATAACGATCGGAAAATGGCGAAAAACCTTGAACTTTAGGAAACGGTTGTCATTGCCCTTAGGGATTGTATATTAAGAATGTACTAAAGGCCCCCGGTTTTAGCTATTTTCGAACCTGTATCTCCGGTTGTAGGTACTCAAAATTTTTCGGTGAAAATTTTTTCATTTTTTTATTTTTTAAATTAAATGGCGATCAACTAGCGTACTCCTAAAAAATGTTTCGCTAGGAGAAAAAATAGAATAATCTTATTCTCCGTTTTGCTCTCGAACTTATGAACCGATTTTCGATTTTTTGGTCTCGTTTTTTCTAATATTTTTTGAAGATACTCCTAATGGAGTCGAATTTGATTTTTTTTAATTTATACAAGAAATAAAATAAAAAATCTGGAAAAACATTTTTTTGGAGCACATTAGTAGTTCGGCATTTAAAAATCAACGAAATTTAAAAAAAAATTTGTTATAAAATTTTGAGTAGAACCGGAGATAATCTGAGAATACTAAAACCGGGGCCTTTAGTACATTCTTAAAAAGGAAAACAATTTATTGATAGGGATCGTGAAATATAGGATATTTTGATCTTTCGAAGTTTTTCCACTTAACGGCTCATTTGGCTTTTTCCCCCTTTTCGAGTTAAGGATGCACACGCCCAAACATAATTAAGTCGATGATCGCCGACCTTTGAAGGTTTTTTTATTTTGGGGAGACGCACTTCCCCGGCTGAACCTCAAAACATCCTTGACACTACCGAGCTTTTTCCCGACCCCGGGAATTGATGACCACGCCTTGTTTCCCTTTTAATTTTTTTAGACAACTTTTTTCCATTTTTTATTTATTTTTTTCTAGCAAAGCCCTTTCACCCTCCAAAGTCTAAACCACCTGTTTCATTAAATCATTTTTTTCATTTAAAATTGTGATACTCAATTCATATCTTTCCTAAAGGTTCTTAGGTAATACGTTTTATGCTTTCATTCCCAAAATAATGACAAACTTCAAACTAAAGTATCTTGAGTACTGCTTGACCTCTATGGAAAGTTCTTTTGAATCCCTATCAAAAATATGAAGGATAAAATCCCTTATTTCGAAAAGTTTTTGAGATATTCGAGTCGAAAGGCAAAAACGCCTAATTTGTATTTTGAGATAGGAAACGCTTTTTGTCTAAAAAAATTTATTTTGTGATTTTTAAGAAAATGTTTACATTTATAATAGAAAAAGAGAGAGAGAGAGAAAAAAAAAAAACTTGAAGTGGCAGGAAGTTTTAAGAATATGGAATTCGTGTGTCTCCATGAGGTTTTGACACCCTTTTTTTTTCTCTTCTTTTAAAACGGTGGAAGGCAGAAGGTGTAAAAAAAAAGAATCATCTAAAACGGTCCTAACGCCTTACTAGAAGACTAAACAAGGACTGAAGAATGTCGAACATGTGCGGGATGGAACAAGTGCCTACTTCCCCACCCCCTTCAACGTCCTAATGTGTAGGAATAAAAAATAATTTAAAAATATAAGAATTTATTGTTTTAAATGGTCCATTTAAACATGTTTTTGAAGAATGCCAATAAATGCCGTCCCAGCACAACTTTTGGCAGATGAAAAAGCCCGACTTTTTTCAGTTTTTCGCATAAAAGTCAAAAATGGAACATATTTTGAGGAAAACATATAATGGGTCAATTAAAGAAGACAAAATTCTTCGTCGATTAAAAAAAAGTTTGGCAAAATCGGTCCAACAGACAAGTTTTTACGGGCGATAAAAAAAATTTTAATTAAAAAAAAAACGTAGATCCTAAAGGAGCGATAAAATCCACTACCCCCATCCTAAAAGTTGTACAGCATCAATCAAAAAGTTCAAAAAATTTAAAATCGAACCACTTAGGAAGGTTGTGGAAGGTAGGTCCAGTCAATCGAAAATGGGGGTCCCACATTATATGAAATGAAAAATTGAATCCAAACCATTAAGTAGTTCTAAATTCAAGTTTTCGTCATCCCCACCCGTGTTCGTCCGCCATCTTGAAAAAGGTCCCAAATCCACACGTTTTTAATTTTTGTCCTCTAGCTCCAAACCTATGGGTTCTAGGGACTTCACTATTAAGTATAATAAGAGAGTTTTTAACATTCCGCGTCTAACAAGCGTTCTGGCATCAAGATCGGTCCATCCGTTCAGGAGATATCGATGGTCAATTTCTGAAGCGATGAATACGCTCGACTTTTAAGCTGTCGACTTTGTTTCAGTGATTGGTTAAAAGTTGAGATTTTTGGCTCATTTTGAACATCAAAAGCTCCTTATTTAGATACAGTCCGGTAGTCACTAATAGAAGGTTTTTTGAATGGCTTAACTATTTAGATGAGATTTTTTTTTTGGCGCTGAGCCCTTCCGCGTTTCTTTAAATAAAACGCATCGGTTGTATCCCCCTCTAAGGGAATCCTAGGATGTTTGTAAACCAAGATATTTCCTAATTAACCCGGATCGGGTATTCTTCTGGTCATTTGCCTAAAAATCTAATTTTTTTTGTTTTGTTTCAGGTAAGCTTGGATTTTCCTCCATTCAAGGTATTTGAAATTTCCTAAGGCCGAATATTTGAAGACGCCATTGAATTTTCCCCCTTTGTGACGGGGAAAAAAAGGGGGGGTGGGTTAGGTGACGAGAGGGTGGAAGGTTATTCGGGGGTGGCTGTCAGCCATTTTGTCCTTGGGGGACGTTGACCCGCGAATAGAGCCGAAAGGGGCCGAGTAGACAAGGTCAGTCCTCACCCCGGTATTGATCCAAATGTCGCACGAGATAACAAAAACTACAAAAGAAAAAACAAATTTTCCTTTCTCCCCAAAAAATTATGAATTTTTTATTTTTTTAAAATATCCAACTTTCACTTTCCCTATAGGGGCGAGTTGCCACTTTCACTTTCCTCCCATTCAATATTTCAACCCTTCATCCAATTCCCAATATAATTTTCTCCTTTTTGTGAAGGGCTCAAATAAAATGACAGCCAATATAAATAAAAAAAAATTTTTCTCCATCATTTTTTTTTCTTTGTGTGGGGTATTTGAAATAAAATTTTATTTTATTTTTTATTTTTTTTTACTATGAAATACATAAATCTTTATTATGTGTGTGGAAGAAAGAAAAGCATAAATTTAAGTCACATTTGGCTCGTATCCACAGGCTTATGAGAGATATATTCTTAAAAAAGGGAAAGAAAATGTTGCTTTTTTTGGTCTTCTTTTTTTAAAAAGAGAATATAGGGCTCCAAGGACATCGAGAGGGAAAAGGGTTGACGAGAGGAAAGGGAAAGTCTGGGAAAAACTAGGACGACGGTTACCATAGTGACGGGAGGGTGGAGGACGCCAACATAGGTCAGGGGCGTCTAGACATTATCGATCCCCCTCCCCCCCGTGAAAAAGCACTTTCACCCAACAACAACCCCTCCCGATTAATAATTCAACCCCCCCCCCCTCCTTACCCATCATACACGACCTCATCTTGACCACGCACAATTTCTTCGCAGTTAAACCTTCTTAATTAGTAGTTTTTAAATTATATAAATTTAAATGGGAAAATTCCAAGGACAAAAAAAGTCCTTCAAACTCCCCCTTTTCAAAAGGGCGGGGGTTTTCTCTTTCATAACTTTCCCTTTTAGCGCGAATACCCTTCACGAAGAAAGTGTTTTCATACTTAATAATTTATTCCTCATTTTGTATTCTCAATGCGAAAAATGAAACTTATCAAAAATTTTAAAAATTCATGGCCAGTTGTTATTTCTAGATTTAGGCTCGATTTTAGTTCTCTGGGAAAACACAATTAATAATTTGATTAAGGGGAATTTATTGGTTTTGAATTTTTCCATTTGTTACATTCCATCCATACTTCAATTCAATTTTCTTTATTGAATTATTTAGCTAGCAACAATGAAAAATGACCATATTAGATGGTTAAAAAAACTCCCCCAAACCCCTGAATTCCCCGAAAACTTCCCCCAAACTACCAAATTACAATAAAACTCCCCCAAACCATCATCCTCCCCCAAAAATGTCCCAAAACACATTCCCCAAAAATCCCTGAGACCGTCAACCTCCCGCGAAATTCCCCCAAATAACCAAACCAACACAAAACTTCCCCCAAACAACCAAACTTCTCCAAAACTCCCCCAAACCATCAACCACCCCAAACTACCGACCTTCCCAAACCATCAACCTCCCCCATAATGTCCCAAAACACATTCCCCAAAACTCCCTTAGACCGTCAACCTTCCGCTAAATTCCCCCAAATAACCAAACCACCACAAAACTCCCCCCAAACAACCAAACTACTCCAAAACTCCCCAAACCATCGACCTCCCCCAAACCATCAACCTCCCCCAAAAATGTCCCAAAACTCCCTTAGACCGTCAACCTACCGCTAAATTCCCCCAAATAACCAAACCACCACAAAACTCCCCCCAAACAACCAAACTTCTCCAAAACACCCCCAAACCATCGACCTCCTCCAAACCTACAATTTCCCCCAATAATACCCTAAAATAACCAACCTTCCCCAAACCCCCTAAACCTCCACTGTCACTCCAATCCTGCATCAACCTCCACCCTCCTAAAACACCCACTAAAATCCGAAAAACTTTCCATAAACCTCCTACAATCCCCCCCATACTCCCCTTAACTACCAACCTTCTCAAACCCACAACCTCCCCCAAAAATCCCCCAAACCCCCCTAAACCTCCACCAGCACTCTCTAATATGAAAAAATCGGACATACTTCCAGACTTTCCCTAACTCTTTATCCTGAAATTTTTATTTAAAAAAATTCTTCAAAAATAGGTTCGCAAAATGAAGAAAAATATTCGTGACCTAGTTTGAGTATAGAAAAACGTCATATGAAGAATAGGAAGGCTCTTGAAAGGCATTTTTATAAAGGGGGTGGCGGTAAACAGGGCCGTTTGTTACCAAGCACAACTCTTTCCGCCTTGAGGGAGGTGCACGAAAACTCCCGACGCCAGGAACCGACCCGCACAACTCATACTCGAGTGTCAGATGGGGGGAAAAAAATCCTTTTTTTGTTAACATGCACGCGATTTCAATATGAATAAATCGTTTTTAAGTGAATGTGTTGCAGTGTGGGAGGGGTGGCTTGGTTATGCAAAACCGCAATGGGGACGAGCTAGGAGAGTTTAACATAGTCGAGGCCCCGTTTAGCTTAAATCAATACGCTTTACCTTCACTGCCCCACATTCACTTTCAAAAGCCGCCCCTCCTACCCCCTCGGACTGAAACGACCCTGAAAAAAATACCCCTCCTAAAAACCTATCCACACCCAACTTCAAGATTGCGGTTTTTGATCAAAAAACCGGTTTTTTGATCAAAAAACCGGTTTTTCATCAAAAAACCGGTTTTTCATCCAAAAACCGTTTTTTGATCAAAATGTTTTTGATACAAAAAACCGGTTTTTTCTTGAATTTTAAAAACAAAAAAATTTTGAAACCCTCGGGAAAACTAAACCGAAAAACTAGTTCACGCCTTAAAACCGGTTCCATAGGTTTTTCTATCCCTTAAGGTGATGTCGGTTTTTGGGCAAAAGTGTTTTTTTTTCGCATTTGAAAAAGAAATAAAAACCGGTTTTGATTTTTCAGAAAGCCCAGTTGTCCAAAAAAAATAAAAAAAAATAAAAAACAAGGTTTTTGGATTTTAAATCGGAGAAAAAAAAATATGGATCGGAAAACCAATATTTTTTTTAATCTCTCAGTTTGGACCGGTTCTTTCTGTTTTTCAGAAATAACCGGTTATCAAAAGAAAAAACCTATTTGGGTGATCTTTATCATATCTTTTAGAGATGGCTTTTGTGACTTATTTTAAACATTTTTCGGTGTTGAAATTGAATATATTGACATGTGATGACGTATAAACAATTTTCTTTTCGTAAAAACCGGGTGGAGTTTGAAAATTGAGGACGAGCCGGTTACGGTTGCCATGACGACAGACTTTGACTCGTCCAGGATTTTCGTTATAGCTTCGCAGGGGGTTTCCCTCGTCGGGTCCAGTCCCTGAGTCATAGAGGAGGGCGATGGGGAGGTGGAGGAGGGGAGTCCCTCCCACTCCACCCCTTTCACCTTTTCACCCCTTTCGCCCTCAGACAACATCCTTGAACCCCCGCTTTCCCTTTTCACAAAACCCTTTTCCTTTACAAATATATAATAGGCACTTTTATTATACTTTTTATTTATCTTTTTCCCTTGAATATTTTATTAACTTTTTATTAAAATTATTTTCTACATTAGAATACTTACTTTTTCGTCGAAAAAACAATAATTTTAGTTAAATTAAATTGAACATAATTTGATCAGCCACGCCCTTTTATTCACCCCAACAATTCTGTCCACCATTTTTTTTTAATTTAAATTTATTATTTTTCCTTGGAAATCAAAAATAAATTATTGTTTAACAATGTTTTTAATTATGTAGAGAGAATCCTCGTAAAATTTCCAAACTCGTGATGCTCAATTTATCATGAATTCCCGGAAATATTGTTCTACATTTATTCAAAGGGATTGTAGGATTAAAAGGGATTATTGAACCATTTTTCTTGCCCATCCGGACATTAATTTCATGTTTGAAAACAATTTTTTTTTAAATAATGCTAATGGTCGGAAATAGAGAAAGACCAGGTTGGTCTGAGCGCCCAATTTTGTTATACCTAAAGGAGCCCAATTTTGTTTAGTATCCCAATCTGGCAACACTGTAAAGGAGCCCAATTTCATACAATCGCCCAATATGGTAACACTGTAATGGGCCCAATTTTTCAGATCGCCCAATCTAGCATCACTTTAAATGAGCCCAATTTTATCCAATTGCCCAATCTAGCAACACTTTAAAGGAGCCCAAATTTTTTCCACTCGCCCAATCTGGCAAAAACTGAACAGTTTAAAAATGCCGAATTCAAAAATTAAAAAAAAACGATCTGGCACAAAAGAGCCCCATTTGGTGATATTGAAATGTGGCCCAATTTTCGATAAATTTATGGCCCAATCTGGCAACATTTTTGTTATGAAAGAGCCCAATTTTTAATTTATGCCCAATCTGGTGACACTGAAATGTGGCCCAATTTTCGATAAATTTATGGCCCAATCTGGCAACATTGTTGTTATAAAAGAGCCCAATTTGTAATTTATCGCCCAATCTGGTGACACTGAAATGTGGCCCAATTTTCGATAAATTCATTGCCCAATCTGGCAATACTCAATGGTCCAATTCGCGATAATTTCCCCCAATCAGGCAACACTAGACGTTTCAAAATAGCCAAATTCATGATCTATCGCCCAATCTGACAACACATAAAAGTAGCCCAATTTCGTCCAATTCCCCAATCTGGCTACACACCAAATGGGCCCAGATTTTCCACAAAAATAGAAGAAAAAAATAGTTTTATTTTTCCTTCTTTGAAATCAGACGTTTTGAAACTCAGGAAGGTAGATAAAAATCCGTGGAGGGATTTCCTGGGCCGAAAGAAGTCGGTGGCAACCGGCCGGAAAAGTTAAGAAATTAAGGATGCACCGGACGACTTATTTCCGGCTACTTCAACGTATAAATTGTGAGAAGACTTTTTTTTTTTCTTCTACTAAAACAATTTGCATTTTAATTAGGAAAAAAGTCCCAGACATCTCCGCTTGGTTTAGCCATTTTAAAAGTTCATGGAAAATTATTAACAACGAAATTTCCTCGATTGTTTAAAATATCAAATTATATGGAGGTGAATTATTCGAAACAAGATGGGGTTTACTGTAACTGTTATTCTAGCGAAATTTCAGAGAAGCCCCCTTTGTTAAACAAGGAAAGTGGAGAGAGTGAAAACCCCCTGAGGGTTCAGTCCTCCAAATAAATTATTATCCATTAACATGTTAATATAATATTAATTAAGGGAAAATTGAAATCTCTCCTCCCTCAGCCACCCCTGACTCCCGATAAAACAATACGAATTTTAACCCTAATTTCGAATTTACAAAGGCATATTATTTAAACCGTGTTCATTATCCACTTTGTCAATTTCGAACCCCTGGAAAACACCTTTTGAATATAAATTTCCTCTCGAGGTCACCATAGAGACAATTTTAAAACGAAAACTTAATGAGATTTTATTTTTGTTTTACTTGAACGAGCCATTTTAAAAGGTGAAGATCGTCCTTGAAATTATGTTGTTAGTTTGTGCGCTCATGCTTGAGTAAAAGCTTCCTTTTTCTCAACCGCCCTTTACTTCCGCACTTCCCCATTTACCCAGATTTTTCAAGAATTCACTTTTTGACGTATTTTTTCAATGATTTTTGACCTTTTTAGAAATATGAAGTTAATTCTATTCATAACTATTAATCGATTTATAAAATTTTTAAGGTTAAATGGTAAAAAATGTGATTCGTTTGGGGATTGAGGGGGTGGATAGAATGGGTTGGTGGCAGGGTCAGGGGTTTGGGGCTTAAATTGTGAAGAGTGAGTTAGATCATCGATATTTGGAGTAAATTGAGGGTATTGAGTATAGATAGATAGTTAGGGAATCAGAGTGGGGTTTTTTTGTGTCTGGGGGGGGGGTTTGGGGTAGGAGAGGAGTGGAGGGTGACTAATAGTTAGGGGTGTAGTTGGGAGAGTTTGGGGTATGTAGGTAAGGGTAGTTTAGGAGAGGAAGGAGGGTAGATAGGTTTTAAGAGTGTACTTAAGGCCCCGGTTTTAGTATTCTTCGAATATCTCCGGTTCTACTCAAAATTTTTTAACAATTTTTTTTTTTAATTTCGTTGATTTTGAAATGCCGAACTACTGATGTGTTCGAAAAAAATATTTTTCGAGATTTTTTATTTTATTTCTTGTATAAATTAAAAAAAATCAAATTCGACTCCATTAGGAGTATCTTCAAAAAATATTAGAAAAAACGATACCAAAAAATCGAAAATCGGTTCATAAGTTCGGGAGCAAATCTGAGAATAAGATTATTTTTTTGTACTAGCGAAATATGTTCACCACGCTAGTTGATCGCCATTTCATTTAAAAATATATATATAAAAAAATAAAATAAAAAAATAAAAATGAAAAAATGAAAAAATTTTCACAGAAAAATTTTGAGTACAACCGGAGATAGCTAAAACCGGGCGCCTTTAGTACACTCTTAATGTGTAATTTTTAAGCTGAATTCCAAAGGAAATGAAGCCATTGCGGACGGTGCGATGGAGGCTCTTGGCTCAGAGACCTATATTTCGTAATCGGAGCGTTCTGAGGATAACTTTTTTTTTTTCCTTTCTTTTTTTTTTTTACTTGAAAAAAGAGGAATTAACTAAATGGGGGGAGGCGAATTAATAAAAGAGGAAGTGGTTTGACGCGTATAGAAAAGAGGGCAGGTGCGTAACAATAGTAAAGAAGGCTCCGGATGATGATTTCAGTTAAGCGGGTACTTTTGAACAGGTGCCTTTCCGCGCAGTGGTTGAACCATCACTTCCGTGTCTTCAAGCCCAAGGAAACCCCAACGGAAATTTAGTCCATTTTGGAAGCTCCTTTTTGGGGCCAAGACGAAAAAGTGAAGGACACGATTATGCCAATGTTTATGAATAAAATGGTCATTTCCTTGATAGAGCATGTCTTGAAATAGTTATTGATTTAAAAGAGATAAACCATACTTTGCTGGTCGAAATGCTCGCTTTTAAAAACAAAAGGGGGTCGTCGATAAACAAGTGTGGTCGAAGGCGGTTGGCGGGATTCAAATCTAGTTTTTTTCTCCTCCTCTCTCTGTCTTCTCTTTCCCCTTCTCGAAACGGTTAGTAGCGAAAAAAGCGTTCTCCCATGTTTTCAAGACGGCGTATAACCTTTCCAGACAGAGTACACGACCTGGTCCAAGGTTAGTTGAAGGGAAGAGGACGAAACGACGGTAGCTAGGAAACGCTCTTCAACCCCCCTCTTCCAGACTCCTCATTCCACCCTGCCCGTCTCTCCTCCATCAACACGCGAAACCATCAAATATTTACAGAATGACACAAAATAACCAAAATTTGTCCAGCAAGAGTATTTAAGAGTGCACTAAAGGCCCCCGGTTTTAGCTATCTCCGAACCTGTATCTCCGGTTGTACTCAAAAATTTTCTGTGAAAATTTTTTCATTTTTTTATTTTTTAAAATTAAATTTTAGGATCAACTAGCTTGCTCCTAAAAAATATTTCGCTAGGAGAAAAAATAGAATAATCTTATTCTCCGATTTGCTCCCTAACTTATGAACCGATTTTCGATTTTTTGGTCTCGTTTTTTCTAATATTTTTTAAAGATACTCCTAATGGAGTCGAATTTGATGTTTTTTAATTTATACAAGAAATAAAATAAAAAATCTTGAAAAATATTTTTTTGGAGCACATCAGTAGTTCGGCATTTAAAAATCAACGAAATTTAAAAAAAAAAATTGTTAAAAAATTTTGAGTAGAACCGGAGATAATCGGAGAAAACTAAAACCGGGGCCTTTAATACACTCTTAAACACCGTGTTCAGGCTAAAAGAATGGTGGCACCATTCGACAGAAGATGCGAACTCTTGTGTTTTCCCAGCATCTGGACCTGAAATTTTTCAAGATTTTTCCGAGGAGTTCAGCAATTCTTAGGTCACTTGGGACACTGTTTGAGACGATTGAAAATCGGGACAGGAATGTCTCATAAAGCAAAATAATGAAGATGCTCGATTTATTAATTTTTAAAACGAAAAAAATTTTCCATGTAAAAATATACCGTCCCAGGGCACGAGAATAGACGCGGGACTCGCGGTATGCGCTGCGGGAGGGGAGTCTTCCACGTGCCCTTGAAGGAAGAAGAAAAATAAAGACGGGAGAATAAGAAGATGAATTAACGAGGAAAAACGAAAAGGAGCGGCTTCCGCCATCGTCCTCACCTGCCGCTGTATTGCCAAGTTCGAAAATACTATTTCCTTATAAATAGATCCGTCTAAAATTACAACCCCCCCTATTTAGATTCAGGATATAATTTTTCATCTGAATCTTCTCAGTTTTTCAAAACGAAAAGTTATCGCGTTCGGTGGCCTGAGGAATGCGATGATTGAGAGGGATATTTCCCGTCAACATCTAAACTCTAAAGAAACAAATTCCCCCAAAATCGAAATTCCAAAAAACCGATTTCCCCGTCAATACCCCAAAAAAACCAATTTCCCCGTCAATACCCCAAAAAAAACCAATTTCCCCGTCAATACCCCATAAAAACCGATTTCCCCGTCAATACTACAAAATCAACATTTAAAGAAGAAAATTTCCCTGTCAATACTTCAAAATCGACATCGTAATATGTATCCGAATTTCCCGGTTGATATCCCAAAATCTAAATTCCAAGAATTGATTTCCCCGTCAATACCTCTAAATCAAAACACCAAAAAACCGATTTTCCCGTCAATACTCCAAAATAGACATCTAAACATCCTAATTTCCCGGTCAATACCCCAAAATCGCAGTCTAAAAATCTCAATTTCCCTGTCGATACCCGAAATCAAAACCCGATTTTTCCATCATTTCCTCAAAATCGACTACCTATTCTAAAAATCTTGATTTCCCTGTCAATACCACAAAATCTCAAAAAAACCGATTTCGCCCTCATTACCCCAAAATCAAAAAATCTACCTAAAAACCAAAAAAACCGATTTCCCCGTCAATACTACAAAATAGACATCTAAAGAAGAGAATTTTCCCGCCAATACTACAAAATCAACATCTAAAGAAGAAAATTTCCCTGTCAATACTCCAAAATCGACATCCTAATATGTATCCCAATTTCCCGGTTGATACCCCAAAATCTAAATTCCAAGAAATTTATTTCCCCGTCAATACCTCTAAATCAAAACACCAAAAACCGATTTTCCCGTCAATACTCCAAAATAGACATCTAAACATCCTAATTTCCCGGTCAATACCCCAAAATCGCAATTTCACTGTCCGATAGCCCAAAATCAAAATCCCAAAAAATCGATTTCGCCGTCAATAACTCAAAATGGTCGTCTAAAAATCGAAAACCCATTTTTCCTGTCAATCTCCCAAAAACCCATTATCCGTAATTCCTCCAAAATCGACATCTAAAAATCAAAATTTCCCCGACAATACCGCAAAATCGAAATACCAAAAGATTTCCACGTCAATACCCCTAAATCAAAGTACCAAAAAAACCGATCAATACAAAAAAAATGACATCTAAAAAACCTAATCTCCCTGTCAATACCTCTAAAATCTAATTTCCGAGCCTTAATAACCTTAATGATGGACCTTTTTAAGAGTCAATATTTGCTTGTTTTAAAAGGGTTCAGTGGTAAATCTTTTTATTTACGATGATGTTAGAAGGCAATTTCTTTAGTTCGACTACACTTTGCAACGACGACCTTGAAATTACTTGTGCATGAGGAACCCATTCCCCTATTGGACGAAACCAACTTGCACCTGCATAAAAGAAAGAAGACCACTCTTTTATCTCGGACGTCGAAAGAATTTTAAAGAAACCAATCGCCTCAAATTCAATCGAGTATCAGTTTCCATGGCAACTTCAGTTGCTATAGAAACCTGCAAACAATTTTAGGTAGATTTCTTTCAGAAAATCTACCTATTGCAATGGGGGCAGTATTTTAACTTGGATAAGAATTTTAGTTAGAGGAAGTGATTTTTGTGGATTTTCCTTATTCTGAAAGAAATTCTATTTCTAGGCGGGTCGATAGGAAGCCCATAAAACTCAACGGGCCGCAAACAAGTTTAGAGAGCGATCTGTCCTACCGCAATCTTGTAAACAATTTAGCTAACCCTTCAATTTGGGTTTTTCTCGTGTAGGAGGATGGTTCCTTAAATAGAGCGACCTTGTGAATATGATATGTTTTCGCACCTGGTGATCTACCATTTGAAAATAAAGAAGGATTGACGTCACTAATTAAAACATAAGGAGATCTCCGCCATATTGGAGGTAACGACCGAATAGAGGGTCACGAAAGAGAGCTTCGCTTCGGCTCCACTGTCAAGGCTAATAGGAAATGGCTGCCCACATCGTCATCCCACAATCTCGGCTCCTTTTTTTTGTCAACTTCTTTTCCTTATTTTGGCCAACTTGACAAATCGCAAAGTTTTTTGGGGTAATGGGAAGGGAAGATGATGTAATTGAGGTGACATTTTTGACTATGAAAATTGGGTGTTTTTGGATTATTGAGAGGGAAATTAGGGGTTTTGGAGTCAATTTTAGAGTATTGACAGGGAAGTTGATTTTTTTTTAATTTTCGGGCTGGTATTGACAAAAAATTATTATTATTATTATTATTATTATTTATAATGGCAATTTTTAGGTAAATTTCCTCTCTCCAGTAACCCTGGAGGAGGGAGTATATTTCCATCTGTACCCAATAGTTGATTACAGATTTTTTTTCATAATATGTACATCAATTTTTACAGATTAAGTTTTGCAATTTTACATTTTATACCATTTACATCTTGTTTTACAATTTACATTTTAATTTTTTAATTTTTACAATTTACATTTTAGTTTTACAATTTTTACAATTTTAATTTTTTTTTTTTTTTTTTACAATATACGTTTTAATTTTACAGTTTAAAAAATTTTTACAATTTTAATTTTATTATTTATATTATATTACGTATTATTTATTTACAATTAAAATCTTTCTTATTAGAAACAGGTAATAAAAGTTAAAATACGAAAATAGTTATGTACATATGTGTATCATTTTATCTGGTTAAAGTCTATTGCATTTATGAATTCTATGAATTGAGACGTGTGTTCGGAAATTAGTTTTTTCTTGTCGATTGGCCATTTGTCACCGGATAGGTTCACTGCGCGGATAATTTTATGTCGCTCTCTTTCGAATTCTGGGCATTGGAATAAGATGTGATCCCATGTTTGTGGTTCGTGGAGGGCGCAGTTCCCGCAATTGTCGTTCTCAGCAATGTGGAAACGATGAAGGTAGGCTTTGTTTTTTCCGTGCCCACTCAAAACTTGGGTTAATTTGTAGCCTATGGGGAATTTAGTTTTCATCCTGGAATCGATTGATGGGAAGAACTCCTTTGTGAGTGATCCTTTGTGAGTTTCGTCCCACATTTCGTTCCATTTTCTCGTCGCTTCTTCTTTGAGTTTTCTCTTCAGAAAGGACGCAGGCATTTTGTAGAAGTGAGGTTCGATGTTAACGGACTGCGCTGCTTCTTTTGCTTCGAGATCGGCCTCTTCATTTCCTTTGGTTCCGTTGTGTGCTTTAACCCATGCGATGTTTACCTCCCTTCCTTCGGATTCGAGTAGCCACAGTGTACGGACTATACTTTCGACGGTTTCATTCGAGTGGGAGTTGTTCTTTATTAGAGAAATGGATATTTCGCTGTCCGTCCATATAGTACAACCGTCAGTACATTTTTCTTGTCCTTCTGAACTCTTGATCCACGATAATGCTTCTTTTATGGCTAGGATCTCTCCCTGGTTGTTGGAGCACCAATTTTGGAGTTTGTATCTTCGCTTAATTGTGAATGAATCATCCGAATAAACCACAAAGGCGCACCCGACTTTGTCATCGATTCGGCTTCCATCGGTGAATATGTTTATCTTCGTCGGCTCTGGTTCCTTAATGGACGGAATCGTTGTTGGATGAGTCCATTTAGATACAGGTACTGCTCTATCCACCGGAATTTGAGGTCCTATTGCGGTATGGTTCCAAATGTCGTAGAGATCAGCCTTCTGTTGCAAAAAGATGTCGATTGGAAGGTGGCCCGAAATTGTGCAACATGCCTCAAAGGAGACGGTTCTGAATCCTTTTATGATTCGTAGAAGCATAAGTCGTTGAGTCCGTCTGAGGAGTGCAATATTACTTTTGATATTGAGAGCTTCCTTCCATACTGGAATCGCGTAGGTTAGTATCGGCAGAACTGCTCCTTTGTAGATTGTGTCGAGAGCTTCGCTGCCTAGTCCCCAGTATACTTTTGCGGAGCGTGACAGTAGATGGGTGAAAACCTGATATTTTTTGGCATATTGTCTGTACGTGACTGCTCCCACGATAATCGCCTATCTAGAACGACTCCTAGGTATTTTAGCGTTTCAACTTCTTTAACAGGTTCGCCGTTGAGAAATACTTTGAAGCTGTGTCTACGGTGACGTCTAGTGATTTGGAGTATTTGGGTCTTCGATGGGCTAAATTTTATCTTGTTGTCATACGCCCAACGTTCAATTTTGATTAGGCATTCATTGGCGGCTGTTTGAAGGTTCCATTCTTTTTCATGTTGCACGATCAGGAGCAGATCATCAGCAAAACGCGAACAATTTTGCATTTTCTGGAAGTATTATTTTTAGTACTGAATCGTAAAGGATGTTCCAGAATCCGGGGGCGCAGCAAGAACCTTGCGGACAGCCCTTTTCAACTATCCTTGGGAACTTGTGGGTATTCGTTTCGAATTCAGCATGTCTGTTTGAAAAGTAGCTTCTTGTCAGATCATAAAGATTCTTCGGACACTTGTTTGATTTTAGTTGATGCAAGATTGCCGGCCACCATGCCGCATCAAATGCACCTTCAACATCCAACGCCACAAGCAGCGATCGTTTTCCGCTTTCTAAACCACTTTTAACGTAGGATTTTACAGCCTGTAGCTACAGGCTGTTTTAGGCTATGGCCTGTTTACAGCAGGCAATTTTAGGTTATGGATAGGGAAATTGGGTGATGTCAATTTTAGGGCAATGACTGGGAAATTGGGTTATTGATAAGAGAAACTGATTTTTTAAATTTTCGGGTGGGTATTGACAGGAAATTGTTTTCGCTGGTATTAACAAGAAATTGTTTTGGAAATACGTCAATTTTATGTTATTGATAAGGAAATTGGGTTTTTTGGATGTCAATTTTTGGGCATTGACAGGTAAATTGGGTTGTTTTGATGTCGGATTTTGGGGTAATGATAGGGAAATTTTTTTAACGTTAATTTTGTGGTATTTACCAATGTTGTCCGATTAGGCCCAACAAAGTTGCAAAATTTGAGATAAATTGACCAAAAAGGAAACAAAGTCAAAATGAGAACTTTGTTGGATTGCAGTGTTGCCAGATTAGGCCCAACGAAGTAGCCCAATTTGTGATAAATTGTCCAAAATGGCAACAATGTCAAAAGCCAAACTTTGTTGGATTGCAGTTTTGCCAGATTAGGTCCAACAAAGTAGCCCAATTCGCGATTTGGTAACTCTGGTATTTACAGGGAAATTTAGGGTTTTTGAATATTTTTATAAGGATTTTGGCTAATTTGGTTTTTCGACGAAAAAGACATTGTGACCGTTGTGGCCAATCTTTGATTCTTGGTTTTTCAAGGAAGTTAAAAAAAGTGCAAAATAAAAATTGTTTCTTTGAAATGTTTTAAAAGGTTCTTATTTCGATTCAATTGTCATAGAAAGGAACTCTCACGTAGTCAAGAACATCCGGCCGTAATAATCGTGAAAACAAAACGATTCTTCAAATCACGGAATAACATCCTCTTCCTCGTTTTTTGATTATTTTTTAAATTTTCGTTGTTTTTTTTCGCACATGTAAGGAGAGGGGAACAAAAGACTTCCTGAAGACGGGAGGAGGAAAGGGAATGGGACAAAAGGGGAAAAAGAGCGAAAACAACCTTGAGAGGGTCAATCCCCGCCACTTGCCGCAGAATAACCCCACCGCCACGCACGACTTTCTTCCCTTCTTTTTCCTCCACACGCCAACTCGACTCTAAACTAGTTTAAAACACTTGGTTCCCGCCTTCGCGACTTCTAAATGTCTCTTTTCCCTCCTTTTGTTTGGAAAAAAAAAGGGATTCAGAATTCCCTCCCTACCTGCACGATTGGGAAATTTCATGTCAAGGATTTTTTTTTTACCGACGGAGCAAAAATCGATCTATGACCTATTCACTTTTACTTTCAAATATTCGACGGGTGTCAAGGAAATATGTGGACAGCGAGAATGCATAATTTTTCTTTGTCGTCGAACATATTAAGATGAAAAATACCGCCAACCCCTTGTAGGGTTGACCAAAAATCTCTGATTTCCAAATTTAAACAGGGAGCATCCAGTGGTTTACAGTGGAACCCCAAAATCGTAAATCCTAAAAAACCCAATTTTCTGTAAAAACTAAAAAAAAAAGTTTTTTGTCAAAAAATCCAAAATCAACATTTCAAAAACCCAATTCCCAAATCCTGTTAAAATCAACACTCCAAAAAACCAAATTTTTACGTCAAAACCCCTAAAAACAAAATGACTAAAAAACAGATTATCCTGTTAAACCCAACTATCCCATCAAAACCAAGAAAAGAACACCTAAAAAACCAATTTTTATGTCAAAACCCTAAAAGATTAAGAAAACCAAAATATCCTATTAATATCAAAAATCCTGATTTTCCTGCCAAAAACCCAAAATAGGCTTCCCCAAAAAACTCGATTTTCCTTCCAAATCATCAAAATCTACATTCTAAAAGTCGCAATTTTCCTTTCAAAACTCAAAAACATCCCAAAAATTGCAATATTATGTCAAAAACCCTAAACGAACTTTTCAAAAACCCGATTCCCAAATCCTGTTAAAATCAACTCTCCAAAAAACCTAATTTTCTAAATCCTAAAACCAAGATCACAAAAACCAATTTTCCTGTTGAAAACCAACTTTCCTATTTAATCCTTAAAATCAACTCTCCGAAAAACCTAATTTTCGAAATCCTAAAACTAAGATCACAAAAACCAATTATCCTGTTTAACACAACTTTACCAACAACCTAAAATCGATGTTCCAAAAAACCGAATTTCCCTATAAAATCCTCAAAATCTGCACCCAAAAAACTTAATTGGTATGTCAAAATTTCAAAACCACAAATCACAAAACCCCAATTTTCCAGTCAAACCCCCAAAATCGATATCCCAAAAAAAAAAATTTTTTTTCTTCGAAAACCTCAAAATCAACAATCCTAAAAACCCAATTTTTATGTCAAAACCCTGAAACAATGATCCCAAAAAGCAAATACAATGTTAAAACCTAACTTTCCTATCAAATCCTCAAAATTAACACCCAAAAATAGATATGGCAAAACCCAAATCACAAAACCAATTTGCCCGTCAAAACCCTAAAATCGATACCCCAAAAAACCCAATTTTCCCATAAAAACCTCAAAATCAACACTCCCAAACAACCAATTACCCTGTTTAGAACCCATAAATGAAAATACCCAAATCATCATCCCAAAAAAATTAATTTTCCATTCCAAAACCTCGAACTCAACACCCCACAAAAAAAAACTCAATTTTTATGTAAACCCTGAAAACTCCAAAACCCAAGACCTATTATCCTAATAAAACCGACCTAAATAGCCTCATTTCCTCCTGAAATCCAAAAAAAAATTGTTTAAATATAGAATATTTATTTAAATATTTCAAAAACGATAATTTGATCCCTTTGAAATTGCCTTTTGTGGTTATTTCCTGCTCTAAAAAAGGCAAAACGAGGTTATTCTCGGTCCGGAATCAATACCAAATGACAAATTATTGATGAAGTAAAGACACGTGACCCTTTTTTGTCGATTATTTACTCAGGCCAGCCCAAGGTCAAGTAAGGCTCACTCGATAATAACGAACAATTTTTTATTTTTAAACTATCTATCAGGGCATGAAAAAAAATGTCTTCCTCAATAAAAGGATGGAAAGATAATCAGATGTTAAACTCATTTCAAGTACCGGTTTACCATCCTTTGACCCCGTTAAAGGGAGAAGATAGACGACCCTCTTGGGCTACTTTCCTCCTCACAAAAAATGACCAAAAAAAACGACCAAATCTAGGATGACGACCTTTAAAATATTTCATTTATTCTAATCCTTTTTTCTGTTTCAGGTAATTTTGACTTTTTCCGAATTCTAGAGGCTTCACCAGGTAAATTGGAATTTCTCTTTTGGTTCGATTGGACAGATTAAAACAATTCTGATCTATTAACAGAGCTTCCAGGGGGGTTAATTTTTTTCCTCTCGCGAACAAAGCTCTTGATCTATATACACTTAGAATCCAGCAGTTTTTGGTACCCTGATAATTAAACTGGTTTTTTTTGGGAAGTTTCACATTTTTCTGTTTCTTTGTGGAAGTTCAAAATTTGAAAGACATTTTTGATGAGATTCCGGGTAAGTTTAATTAGTAATTTTAGTTATAGGTAAAGAATGTAGTTGAATATTAAATAGGGGCCGAATAGAAGAGGCCTTTCACGTCCTCTTTCTCTCAGGTTTCCCCATCTTCAACTAATGAGTCTCGGGGAAACTTAAAATCCCAACGAAATGGGTTAGAGGCTGACTTTTCCTCATTTTTCGGTAATAAATTTTTTTTTATTGCTTAAAAATAAATAAAATACAAAACTTGAAAAAAATTATTGTTGGAAAAAAGGTGGAATTTATTTAGAAAATAGTTAAAAGATACAAATTGAGATGTCAAAATAGGTCATCTTGGACGTGAAAGTTAAGAAAAAATTGTAATGACCCTATCGCAAACTTCCGCCCCTCAACAATGGAAGAGTTGCAACAATTTTTACGGTTCTAATCCCAAGTCATTTTATTTTACCTCTAAAAAGTTAAAGGGGGTTGATTTTTGACCAATTTATTAGGCGTGAACCTCTAAAAACAAAGCGAAATGACTGTTTCCATCCATAAAGTCTAAAAGCGACTGTTGACCCATCGGAAAACTCTCAAAAATGACTGTTTTTCCGTCCAAAAACAATGGAAAATGGATAAAAATGGCTTTTAGTTACCTATGTCGAATCTCTAAAAAATGGGCAAAAACGAAAGTTTTTGCGTCCCAAAACTCTAAAAGCAACTACCCTTTCAACAGTGTAAAATGCCAAAAACGGCATTGTTGGATCAGATTAGCGGAGTTTGTTTTTTAGAGTTGAATTTTAATGTTGAAGTAATTTTTAGTTGGAAAAATATGGTGGTAGCACCTGAAGACCGGTTTTTTAAATTTCGATTTCCCGTGTTTTCTCCGAAACTACTGAACCGATTTTTGATTTTTCAGTCTTATTCGTTCTAAAAAATATTAAGAATTTTTATCATGTCTCCAAAATTCGTGAGCATAGGATATAAAAGGCTTTTATTCAAAAAAGTATAAAATCGCACATGAATACATCGGTTTATTTTTTTAATGATTTAATAAAAAATATTCATTAGATCCGGAGAAAAAGCCGGAAACGTGAATCCACGTGGTTCAGCACAGCCTTAAAACAATGAAAACTGGACAAAAACGTCATTAAATCAGTCCATAATTCTAAAATCAACGAAAGATGGCTGTTCTTATGTCCATAAAATCTAAAAACGACTGTTTATCCATCCAAAAACTCTAAAACTGACCAAAAATTAATGTTTTTTAGTCCTAAGAGGATAGTGGAAAACCTCGGTTTTCTTGACCAAAAACTGAAGCCAAAAACAACGGTATCTGCCCATGAAATTTCCGTTTAGGCTGAAAAACTGTTACCTTATGTTCGATTTTTGGACGGTATAAATTAAAATTTTTTTTAATTACGTCATTTGTTTTAAAAAGTGTAATAAATGTGTGAAAATCAAGGCCAAGTTGTTTATGAATTTGTGATGAAGAGTGGATTTAATTCTTCATACATCGTGGTTTATCTTCCGGACCCAAAAACGAGTTGAATCGGTCACGAAAGATGCTAAAATGTTTTCTTGAAACGTTGAACCCAAAAGTCGTCGGGGACGTAAATATGACGTGCTCCCGAGGCCAAAACAGATCGGAACTTCCTCCTTTTAAATTACTGCCTTTTTCGTTTATTGTATGAGACGTTCTTTTTGATCGAAATGTGGGAATTGAAGGGGAAATTATACGGGCAAAGGACCGACGTAATAGTCGTCTTTTGGTCACTCTCCCGGGACAAAAAAGACCAATTTTTTTTCATTTTAAATTACATGTTTATTCAGAACGGACAAAAAATTATTAGAAAAAATCACTAAATTATGAAGAATTTGTATTTCCTTCTTGAAAAAATAACAATTGAAAATAATTGGATTTTAAAACGTCAAATTTTGGGGCTTCAAGATTCACTTTTAGAAATGACATAACCTCAAAGGTTAAATATTTAGCTAAAGTTGGGCTTCAATAATCCAATGGGGTGTTGATGAGGGAGGGGGAAGATAGTTTTAGGCCGACAAAACCGTGGTTTCCCTCCGTCGTTTTAGGACGAAAAGAAAAGTCATTTTTCGTCAGTTTTAGAGTTTTTGGATGGATAAACAGTCTTTTTAAGTCATTTCTCGTTGTTTCTAGAGTTAAGTACATTTTTGACAAGTTTTTAGTGGTTTAAACGGTCTTCACCTTCATATTTCGTTGTTTTTGGACATGAAAACGGTCATTCTGGGTTGTTTTTAGAACTTTGGGACGGAAAACTTTCTTTTTGCCCAGTTTTTTAGTTAAAAAAAAGTCGATTTTGTAGTTTAGGCCTCATATTTGATTGTTTTTGGACAGAAAAGGTGATTGGGGAAAAATAGTGAAGAGGTTGGAGGGTATGAGATTAATTTAGCCTAATAGGGGGACAATAATGAGGAGAATCGTGTAGGGTAATGGGGAGATTTGGGGGGAGAGTTAAAAGAAAAAAATGCAGGTAATCAAGGAGAAAGTTTGGGGGGATTCTAGGGGTGATTTACCAATCCACTACTTTAACACCTCCAACCCCCCTCCTGACCCTACTTGCCAAATGTACTTCGTCCAGTAAACCATTTTTCGAAGAAAACCATAAGAATCAAAATAAACCAATTTTACTAGATAATCAATCCTAACCAAGTACCTAAACCAATTTTTTTTTCTCTCCCAAAAATCGGCGAAACGATTTTGTCATGGCAACGAATAAACAATTTTCCTTCGGTAAACCAAAAATCAATACACCA
This sequence comes from Orius laevigatus, assembly GCA_018703685.1. Taxonomy (NCBI): domain Eukaryota; kingdom Metazoa; phylum Arthropoda; class Insecta; order Hemiptera; family Anthocoridae; genus Orius; species Orius laevigatus. Next base: position 84,946 of record JAGWEN010000191.1, on the reverse strand, counting down.
AAGTAAACCAATTTCGTCCAGTAAACCATTTTTCAAAGAAAACCATAATAAACTAACTAAACCAATTTTACAAGACAATCAATCCTAACCAAGTACCAAAACCAATTTTTTTTTCTCTCCCAAAAATCGGCGAAACCATTTTGTCATGGAAACGAATAAACAATTTCCTTTGGTAAACCAAAAATAAATACACCAAAGTAAACCAATTTCGTCCAGTTTTTCGAAGCCATTTTTCGAAGAAAACCATAATAAACTAACTAAACCAATTTTACAAGATAATCAATCCTAAATAAGTACCTAAACCAATTTTTTTTCTCTCCCAAAGATCGACTAAACCATTTTGTCATGGCAACGAATAAACAATTTTCTTTGGTAAACCAAAAATCAGCAAAGTAAACCATTTTTCGAAGAAAACGATAATGAACTAACAACCAATTTTACAAGACAATCAATCCTAACCAAGTACCTACCTAAACCAATTTTTTTTTCTCTCCCAAAGATCGACTAAACCAATTTGTCATGGAAACCAACAAACAATCTGGTAAGCCAAAAATATATACGTAAACTCGCTGTACCCCACATCTAACCATCGGGTGTCCCGATCCCCCTCCCCCCAACTATTGTACCCTAAACCTTCTAATTATTTCCTTCATTATTCTCCCCATTTATCCTCCCAACCACCCCTCCCCCATTAACCCCAGCTAGCCCCCCAACCACCTCCAATATTTCCCCGTCCTTCCCAATACCCACACCCAACCCCAATCAATCATACCCAATCCCCCTAAATTGCTGTAAGTGCTGTTATAATTTTATTTTATTTATTTTTTTCCCACTATATCTTTGGAAAAAGGCAAAACTGAAAAATTGTCTTAAAAAGGGAAATTTAGAGGGAATTTTTCATTTAGAGCGACTACAGCGCTGAAAACTACCCCCAAACATCTAATTACTCCCTCTGTGATACCCGCGTTTATTCTCCCAACTATCTCTCCCCATTACCCCCAACTATCCAGCAAATCACCCTCAATATTCCCCCCATTCATACGTACCTAACCCCGTTGCTTGTCCCAATCCCCCCATCTATTGTACCCCAAACCTTTCAGCTACTCCTTTCATGATTTCCCCATATATCCCTCCCAAATTACCCCCAAACTACCCTCAATCTTCCCCCCATTTATCTCGCCATCGCCCCTTCCTAATACCCACTCTTAACCCTATTGCATCCCCCCCCCGCCAACTATATTACCCCCCAAACCTTCTAATTACTCCCTCAACGATTCCCTCCTCTAGACTCCCCGATCATCCTACTCCATCATCCCTAACTAGCCCTTTTTACGGATAGGTCCCAGATTGGGGCCTTTTTTCAGCAGACCACATCTATGACGCCACTATTTCCAAATTATGATTTTTCAGAAAGAATCTGATAGTTTACGTTCCGGTGACTTTTATTTAATTCTAAATCCGTGTCCTTTCCCAACATCGCCTCTGGAAGTACGAAAGCGAAAGGCCCTTCCGCGAGGATTCGATTTCGCGTTTCCTCGTCCGCTTCGTAATCGTTTTTGTTCCCTTCCCCTACCAAACGTCACTACGAGGGGAAGGTGGAGTGAGGAGGGGTGGTGGAGTGAGGAGGGGAGGTGTGAGCTCAAAACGCGGGTGATGCCTACCAAGTCCTTGGCACACATGAGCCCCTCTGACTTTCACTCCGTTAGCACACACCTCTTGTCTGGCCCCAATACCATTCTCATCTATATAAACACGAAATAATTTAAATTTTCCTCAACCACTTCCTTAATCACCATAGACAACTTTAGGTCAAATTTCGTCCCAAAAGGGTCCTTTTTTTTCGGACACCTGTTGAATTATAATCTAGGTCGACCTATGTACACATGAATAAAACAATGGGGGTTGAAAAAAGCTGTACCGTTAAGGGCTTGTGGAAATTACAGGTGTCTGACCTGATTTTTCTTAATAACGGTCCTATCTCAATCATAGATGGAAAAATCTTGAATGGGAAAAAAAGGGTTCTGACGTGCCAGGTTGAGGGCGAGGGTGAAAACAAGTCTGCCAACTGTCATTGTCAAATTGTTGAATAATTTGGCACCCACTTCCTCCTCAAGCCATCTTTTCAAAGGATGCTTGATCTAACCCAGGATTATGAAGTGGACCAGCTTATTATCTGCCAGAATTTTCACCCTACAAAAAAAAATTATTAAAGCAAACCCCCCATTGATTTTAGCGAGGAATCGATTGGCATCAATAACTTTTAGATCCGACTTACAGGGAGCTTAAAAAACGACCTAAACTTCGTTATTTTAAGTGCAAACCCTATGTTTTGACAATGGAAACCAATTTTCCGTCTAATTTCCAGTAAATTTTACTCAAAACACTTTTTTGATAGGACCAAACGTTCAGGAGTTAGTAATTGGAGGTCCATGTTAAGTGGCACCTAACTCCCGAACGTTTGGTCCTATCAAAAAAGTGTTTAAGTAAAATTTACTGGAAATTAGACGGAAAATTGGTTTTCATTGTCAAAACATAGCGTTGGCACTTGAAATAACGAAGTTTAGGTCGTTTTTAAGCTCCCTGTAAGTCGGATCTAAAAGCTATTGATGCCAATCGATTTCTGGATAAAATCTAAGGGGGGTTTACTAGGATACTTTTTTTCGTCAGGACAAAAGTATGTCAGATAATCGCCTGTATAAAGAAGGCCTTTCCCAGCCAATTGAGGAAGTTTCCGTTTTGGAGGTACCAGAACAGATTTTTCGTTAAAAACGAGAATTCTTCGAGTATCGCATTTCGCAATTTAAGGGGTAAAACGAGTTGCGAAGAAGACAAGGTAGAGGGGGAATCGATAGAGCAATAAATCATTTCGACGTGATAAGAGTGGGGTTGATAAGAGCGGAATAGAAAGCGAAAAAATCAAAAAAGGGGAGGTTGGAGAGGGGAAAACCTTGAATCCGTCCATAGGCCCCATGCCCTTGACACCCCTGAGCTAATTATTATCATTATAATTATTATTCAAATACAAAACTCTTTTTATCGCCAATAATTTTGTAGGAAGATAATTTTTTTTTAATCTGAAAAACCCGCCCTAACATGGCTAGATCGACCAAAATCTGGTCACTTTCAGCTTTAAACGTCCATTCCTAAAATCTGAACCGATCTACTCGATCAATTTTTTAATTTCAAAATTGAAACCCTCAGAAGACTCCTTCATCCTCAAAAATCGACCTAAAAGTCCCAAAAAGACCAAAAGAAAAAAAAATTTTTTTTTTTTCATTTTTCAGACCTTTACTATTTATTGAGATAGACGCTAGTTTTTGTTGCAAAGACAAAAGTGATGGATTGATCCCCCAAGTAGCTTCCATTTAAAACGGAATATTTGGGAGCGTTAAATGGATGCCCGGAACTCATAAAGGGAACGAGGAGGGCCTTGGGCCCTAGTGTAATTAGGAAGTGTGAGCCTGCCAGCCATGACCTCCTTTAATATCTCATAGCCCACTTTCAACCTACCTTACAAGCTTGTTACATTTTATATACAGAAAAACTTCAATTATAAAAAAATTACATAACATGGAAATAAACGATTACTTATTATTTTTATTAGGTAATCTTTTCATTTTTAATTTCTTTTAAAACGGAAAGAGGGGGAAAAGGGGAATAATTTTAATTAATAATCAAAAAAATGGGAAAGGGAGCAATAAAATAAGGTAATTAAGAGGCTCTTAAACGCATTTCTTATCAATGAGATAAGAAAAAATTTTCTGCCGTAGTTTCCTGTAAACACGCAAATTGACATTTTAAAAAAATCGTTTCCTCTAAATTTTACTACTCTAAATTGGACTACTTTAAATTCTCCATAGAAAATTGGACTATTTTAGACTCTCCATAGAAAATTCGACTAATTAAGACTCTCCAAAGAAAATTAGACTACTTTAGACACTCGATAAAAAATTAGATTATTTTAGACTCTCCGTTGAAAATTGGACTACTTTTGACTCTCCGTTGAAAATTGGACTACTTTTGACTCTCCGTTGAAAATTGGACTACTTTTGACTCTCCATAGAAAATTGGACTACTTTTTGACTCTCCATAGAAAATTGGACTACTTTAGACTCTCCATAGAAAATTGGACTACTTTTGACTCTCCATAGAAAATTGGACTACTTTAGACTCTCCATAGAAAATTGGAATACTTTAGACTCTCCATTGAAAATTGGACTACTTTAGACTCTCCATAGAAAATTGGACTACTTTAGACTCTCCATAGAAAATTGGACTACTTTTAGACTCTCCATAGAAAATTGGACTACTTTTGACTCTCCATAGAAAATTGGACTACTTTAGACTCTCCATAGAAAATTGGAATACTTTAGACTCTCCATTGAAAATTGGACTACTTTAGACTCTCCATAGAAAATTGGACTACTTTAGACTCATCATAGAAAATTGGACTACTCTAGACTCTCTATTGAAAATTGGACTACTTTAGACTCTTCCTAAAAATTGGACTACTTTAGACTCTCCATAGATAATTGGACTACTTTAGTTTGACTATACATAGAAAATTGGACTACTTTAGACTCTCCATAGAAAACTGGACTACTTTAGACTCTCCATAGAAAACTGGACTACTTTAGACTGTCCATAGAAAATTGGACTACCTTAGACTATCCATAACAAAATTGGACGATTTTAGACGCTCCATAGGAAATTGGACTACTTTACACTCTCCATAGAAAATTAGACTACTTTTGACTCTCCTTTGAAAATTGGACTACTTTAGACTCTCCATAGAAAATTGCACTACTTTACACTCTCCATAGAAAATTAGACTACTTTAGACTCTCCTTTGAAAATTGGACTTCTTTAGACTCTCTTCTTTGACTGACACCTTTAGATTTTTGTTGAGAATTGGACTATTTTAGAAGGTTCTAAAGTGTAAGGTATGAATAGAAAACAGAAAATTTGATTCCACACTTCACACAAAATTGGACTATTTTACACTGTCAATTGTTGCGAGATTGATTTATAACAAATTGGACTACATCACACTGTCTAATTAACAAATTGGACTTCTTTTTACCGCTTATTTTTACGAGAATGGTTGTTTGATCTCAAATTGGGCTACTTTTCACTTCAAAATCTGCCCTAGGCTACTTTAAAGTTCCCCTTTTACCCTGGCATTATCCAAATTACCTTTATTACCCCACCGGTGTGTCATTGAAAGTTTTGAAATTCTGTATTGAATTTTTCCGAGTTTTTCAAATAATAAAAAATTCAAGCGTTCTATTTATAGGGTTTCCATTGTTTTTTAATTTGTTTGGGTAAAATGACGCTTTGTTTGTTGATATCACTTGGAAAAGGGAAACGAGATGCCTTTTAACGCAAGAGGCGCTCGTCCTTCGCTATTTTCGATCACGGAATCGAATCGAAAGAGCTCACGAGACCGAAAGGTCGGGCTTCCATCCGTTTTCGAAATTGCGGATCCGAAACTAGAAGTCAAGTAGGCGTTCGCCCAGCCCTCCCCCCCCCCTTTTCTTCACCCACGACAGGAAATTTAATCAAATAGGATGAACCGAGCCGTGTACCCAAAAATAAACGAATTTTCCCCTTATTAAACGTCTGTCCCAGTTTTTATATAGGAAAAAATTTCTTTAATATCGTCGACTTTCCAAATTTACAGGCGCCTTGTTCTTATCTTTTGATAATGGAAACAATGTCAACTTTTTAAACAAGTTTTGATTTTTTTTTTGTGAATTTTTTTTTGTTAGTATTTATTTTAATTTTTGCCCTTGAATTTGTCTCACGTACTCGCCGAAATTATCTCGTTCACATGATAATGAATTTCCTTTCCTTTTAACTTTTCTATTTTTAGATGGTTGAAAAAAGTTGAAGAAATAGAGCTTAAAATTACTTGGGAGGAAAAGAGATGATGGGAGATGAGTGCATGTGGAGCTCAGATTTCGAAAAGTAAAAGCTTTGATTATAATTAACGGTTTGTTAGAGAGAGCTCTCTCATTAGGGAAAAATGGAACGAAAAATTTAGTTTTACTAATTCACATTGGGCAGTGCCACCGTCTTGGATTACTGTTTCCCTACCGTTGGGGAAATTCGCTATAAATCGAGCAATCTGGCAACACTGAGCCAAAAAAGAGGCCAAATTTTCGAAAAACTGTCCAAAATAACCCAATTTGCGATAAATCGCCCAAAGTGGTAACTCTGGGTATTGCGATGAGGCCCAATTCGCGAAAAACCATCCATCCTGGCGACATAGGAAGGTATAAAGTAGCCCAAAAAGTTACATCGCCAATGTGGTTAAATTGGGCCGTGTAAAGTAGCCCAATTTGCGATAGACTGTCTAAAGTAGTCCAATTTGACTTAACAATCAATCTGGGAACACTATAAAGTGAAAAGTATTGTCCAATTTGCCTGATGGGAGTCTACTGGCTAGGATAGATGTCTTAATCAGGGGGATGTGTGTGGACAGAAGCTAATTTTCGTCAAAAAACCTCGAAATCAACATTTAAAAGCCAAATTTTCGTCAAAAACCTCGAAATCAACATTTATGAAGCCTAATTTTCGTCAAAAAACCTCAAAATCAACATTTACAAAGCCAAATTTTCGTCCAAAACCTCAAAATCAACATTTGTAAAGCCTAATTTTCGTCAAAAAACCTCAAACTCAACATTTATGAAGCCTAATTTTGGTCACAAAACCTCAAAATCAACATTTAAAAAGCCAAATTTTCGTCCAAAACCTCAAAATCAACATTTGTAAAACCTAATTTTAGTCAAAATCAGAACATTTATGATGCCTAATTTTCGTCAAAAAAACCCTCAAAATCAACATTTAAAAAGCCTAATTTTCGTCAAAAAACCTCGAAATCAACAAGCCAAATTTTCGTCAAAAACCTCAAAATCAACATTTATAAATGCCTAGTTTTCGTCACAAAACCTCAAAATCAACTTTAAATTGACAATTTTTTGTCAAAAGCCGAGCAAATTTTTTTTTTTTTTTTTCAAAGTTTGGGAACCACTCTGTTTTTGCTGAAATATTTTTCTAAGAGCTAATTTTCTGCGCCCCCTTAACTGAAAACCCACCCACACCCTAAGGTCCCAGTCCGCCCCTGGATGTTTTCTATACATGTCTTTATGCCAATTTTCTAAATTCCGTTGATCCTACGATTGAAAAAATCGACGGATTGTACTACTTCCCGGATGATTGATTCTTGAGCTCAAGATACCTCTGTAACACCGGATTCCGCCGACCGGAACGATCCGCGAGGGTAAAAAAAGTCGTAAAATAAAATAAGCGACGTGATGTAACCACTCTTCGACCTAGAAATCCGCCGAGACGGTTCATTTCTTACCCTCCCAACTCGATTTCAACATTTGAGAACAGGAAACGTTTCAAACTATGCTCAACCACAAATCATCTACCCAAGGGGGATGAGACATAAACTCTCCTTTTGTCGTGGAGGAAAAAATGTTCCCCAGGGGGATGAGGCATGGGCACTCCTTTTGTCCACAATATGGGAAAACATGTAACATTCCTTTTAATTTTATCTTTCGTAAATTCTTTTGAAGATGGGAAGTGGAAAGAAGAAAAAAGAATTAGGTTTTGAAATAAACTATTGTGAGTCGTTTCCAGAAAAAAAGGAGGTTTGCTCAGAAATATCCGTCCTGTACAACCTGTGAGCTAATACCATTGTGTTCGAAAGGCGTAAATGAAGGATTCGATAAGGAGATCCCCCACTATTAAGAAAAAAATAAGGAAAAAACGAGGAAAATTCTGTTCAGAAATACAATCTCAATTTCATTTTTATAATTTTAATAAAACTTCTCTTTTTGTATAATGATGAGGAAATGGGTTTTTAATCTAAGTTTTCCTGGTTCTGCTATTCGACCGAGAAAAAGTTATTTTCTTGGATTTTTTTTTCCGTCTGTTCAGGAGAGGAGCCAAGATGAGACCAATTAGCCTAGGAAATTAAAAGGGTCACCTTAATAAAAAAATCTGTTATGATAAGTTATAAATAAAACGTTAAACATGATATCCGGGATCCAAACCAAGTCGTAAAATAGAATTTTTAGCTCCTTTTTTTCATCCAAAATGTGATTTTCTGTTTTCAGTGTGAAAAACAAGAATCTAAAGTCGGTTTTGTGATATAAAAACATTTTTTTTCGATCTCACTCAAGGGGGGACCCTTTTTCACTTTTTGGACCCGAAAATTTTCATTTTTTGATCTCATCTAAAATGTGGTTTTTAACTTTTTCAGAGTGGAAAAACAAAAATCTGAAGTCGGTTTCTTCTTCACTTTTTTCGTGTTTGGTGAACTGAGACCCGCTAATCCAAATTTCTACCTGAGGAGGTGAATTGAGACCCGGGCGTTGTTGACAAACAACGAATTGAGACCCAGCGGTCATTTTTTCGTTATCTTGTTAAGATGGAATCCATGAAAAGCGAGCGTGGAGCTCTTCCGCAGTCTTTGCGATGCATGCAGAAAACAGGGCCTCATTTTATCACCTAAAACTGTATGAACGGGCGATTCATACAGCAGTTGCTGCCACTTGGCCTAGTGCGCATATTGCTGGTTGCCGCTTTCACCTTGGCCAAAGCCTTGGAGATGATTGAGGGCCGTGTTTGGACTCTCATCATTTCTAGAACCCAATGAAGTGGAGGACTGCTTTGTGTTCGACTTGCTCCTATTAATGCAGACGATATTGCCGTTTTCTTCGACTACGTGCGTGATAACTAAGTCCTATCCAACTCCGAGTTTCCCCCTCTCAATGTGGGCTAAATTCGACTCCTCAACCCGCAGAACAACCTGTGAGGGATTTCACTCCAATTGACTCGAATGATTCCTCACAGTCATCCCAGCATACATATTCTCTTCAAGTGTTTCCAATATCAAGAGTGATTTCGTTGACTATGAAGGGGTCGACTACCTGACCGGACCCGGGTCTCAATTCACCCCCCAGGATTTAGGGTCGGGTCTCAGTTGGTCTACTGGGTCTCAATTCACCGGTCACCCACTTTTTTGACCCGAAAATTTTTTGATTCCGCCCAAAATCTGGTTTTTGACTTTTTGGGATGAGAAACACGAATCTGAAGTCGGTTTTGGGATATCAAAACTTTTTTTTAGACCTCACTCAAGGGGTTCACTTTTTTGACCCGAAAATTTTCATTTTTTGATTCCGCCCAAAAGTTGGTTTTTGACTATTTTTGGGATGAGAAACACGAATCTGAAGTCGGTTTTGGGATATAAAAACTTTTTTTTCGACCTCACTCAAGGGGGGACCCTTCTTCACTTTTTTGACCCGAAAATTTTCATTTTTTGATTCCGCTCAAAAGCTGGTTTTTGACTATTTTTGGGATGAGAAACACGAATCTGAAGTCGGTTTTAGGATATAAAAACTTTTTTTTCGACCTCACCCTTCTTCACATTTTTGACCCGAAAATTTTCATTTTTTGATTCCGCCCAAAAGCTGGTTTTTGACTATTTTTGGGATGAGAAACACGAATCTGAAGTCGGTTTTGGAAATGAAAATATTTTTTTCAACCTCAACCAAGAGGAAACCCTTTTCACTTTTTGGAACCGAAAATTTTCATTCTTTGATTTCATCCAAAATGTGGTTTTTGACTATTTTTAGCTTTAAAAAAAAACAAGAATCTGAAGTCGGATTTCAGATATAAAAACCTTTTTTCGATCTCTACTTTTTTGACCCGAAAGTGCTTTTATTTTTGATTTCATCCAAAATGTGGTTTTTAACTATTTTCAGGGTGGAAAACAAGAATCAAAGTCGGTTTTGGAATATAACAATATTTTTTTCAACCTCACCCAAGGGGGGACCCTTCTCCACTTTTTTGACCCAAAAATTTTTATTTTTCGATTTCACCAAAATGTGGTTTTTGACTGTTTTTAGGGTGAAAAACAAGAATCTGAAGTCGGTTTTGTGATATAAAAACATTTTTTTGGACCTCACCCAAGGGCCGACCCTTCTCCACTTCTTTGAACCAAAAATTTTCATTTTTTCTTTTCATCCAAAATCTGCTTTTTGACTGTTTTCTAGGTGAAAAACAACAATATAAAGTCAGTTTTAGGATAAAAATTTGTTTAGTGATTCTCAGGAGGATTTGTGATGAGTTTCCTTGTGACATTACAAAATCAACCCCTTCTTCCCAACTACGCAGAATTATTGCGCAATCAAAAGAAAATTTCATAATATTTTTCTCACAGATTTAATGTCAATTTGAGCACTTTTTGTGTATTTTTTTGTTTTTATGAACGTCGACGTCTTTATGTTTATGCATAGCGAAGAATTTTTTTAATGTAAAATTAGTCCTCGTTATGCAAGAAACCTCGATTTTTGACTGTCAAAAGCTAAAATTTTTTACCAACGTATTAAAAAAAATTTATGAAAGGTGTTGAAAAATAATTTAACATTTTGGTCCACGTCCAGAATGCGAGTTTTTAATCAAATTGGCAAATTGGGTTTTTATTTTTTTTGGGTGGAAAAATTATTTGGGACGAATTGATGGAATTTTGGTAAAAAGGGGACATGTGATACGCAAATAGAAGTGGTGACAGGGTCGAGAAAAGAGGGGTAGAAAGGAGATCAAATAGGCTCCCGAATGTTTCTTATAAATCAAGCAGAAAAAAAAGAATCGCTCTCGGTTTTTCGCCGCCTCCAGACCCCCAAAAGTAGGCCAACACTCTAGGACAAGTCGGGATTTGTTGTATCTCCGGATAAAGATTTAATTTTAGCTTTTTGACAAATTGCTAGCAGGCTTTTCTCTTTGTAAAAACGGAAATTTAGGTTATTTCGTCGTTCGAAAGCCCTCATTTGACTTTTATTTTTGGCCTTTTATGACTTCCTTTCTTCTTATTCCGAAAATTCGGCGTCTTTCCTTCTTTTTTACGTTTCTAAACATAATTTAGACGAATATTCGAGGAATTATGGACGTTCTAGTTTCGAAATAGAACTGGGACGCTAAAATAGAGGAAACGATTTTAATTTTATGGGCCAAAAAAACCTCCTATCCATCTTAAAAAGAAAAAAAAAATTTAAAAATCGATAATTTTTTATTAATCTGAAGGTCCAGTTTAAGTGTCATGCCCGTCTTGTGCAACGAATCGGACCGAAAAATTGCGCAATTTTATCAAAATTGGCCTTTGAAGAAGAAAAAAAAAGCCTCTTTTTTTTTAAATTAATTGAGGATAAATTTTGATATAAAAAATGTTTTATTTTAAAACGAAAAAAAAATGCAATTCATGTTTATGAATTCTCAGCGTATTTTAATGGCTGTCTGAGGGATCGACGACCGAAGGGAAATTTTTGCTAACAAAACGGAAAAAAAAGCCCCCAGGAAGTATTTAAGAACTGGGTTACACCTCGATTGTTCTCCAAAAAAATTTGGATAAGCAGTTTTTTTATTTTATGCAATTTCTTCCTTAACTAGCTCGGACGTCGACCCTATTTTAGTCTTTTTATAATTGTCCAATTTTAAGGAGAAAGAAATTTTTCATTCAACACTATTAAGGGAAAAAAAAAGGAAAAGCTTGAAAGAGTCCATTTCTAGCTAATTTAAGTTAATTCTAACTTAAAAAGGGTAATTAGATCGAAATTGCGGTTAATTCTAGCTTAAAAGTAAAAAGTTCTAAAACAGTCAACAGATCTTCTAAAGTTCTAAACCGTTCTAAAACTGTCCATTAAAAGGGTCAATAAATTGAATGAGTCCATATCTAGCTAAAAGTGGTAATTATATCTGAAAATGACGTCTAGCTTAAAAAGGGTAATTATTAGATCGAATTTGCGGTTTATTCTAGCTTAAAAGGAAAAAAGTTGTAAAACAGTCAGCAGATCTTCTAAAGTTCCAACCGTTCTAAAAGTGTCCATTAAAAGGGTCAATAAGATCGAAGGAGTCCATATCTAGCTAAAAGTGGTAATTATATCTGAAAATGACGTCTAGCTTAAAAAGGGTAATTATTAGATCGAATTTGCGGTTTATTCTAGCTTAAAAGGAAAAAAGTTGTAAAACAGTCAGCAGATCTTCTAAAGTTCCAACCGTTCTAAAAGTGTCCATTAAAAGGGTCAATAAGATCGAAGGAGTCCATATCTAGCTAAAAGTGGTAATTATATCTGAAAATGACGTCTAGCTTAAAAAGGGTAATTATTAGATCGAATTTGCGGTTTATTCTAGCTTAAAAGGAAAAAAGTTGTAAAACAGTCAGCAGATCTTCTAAAGTTCCAACCGTTCTAAAAGTGTCCATTAAAAGGGTCAATAAGATCGAAGGAGTCCATATCTAGCTAAAAGTGGTAATTATATCTGAAAATGACGTCTAGCTTAAAAAGGGTAATTAGATCGAATTTGCGGTTTATTCTAGCTTAAAAGGAAAAAAGTTGTAAAACAGTCAGCAGATCTTCTAAAGTTCTAACCGTTCTAAAACTGTCCATTAAAAGGGTCAATAAGATTAAATGAGTCCATATCTAGCTAAAAGTGGTAATTATATCTGAAAATGATGTCTAGCTTAAAAAGGTCAATAAAATCGAGATAGTCCAAAACTAGCTAAAATTTGTTATTTTTAGAATAAAATGGTGTCTAGCTTAAAAGGGTAGCTAAATTATATTGCTATTTAGCTTAAAAGAGTCGAAATCTAGCTAAAATATGTTACTTTCTAGCTTGAAAGGGTCAATATCGATATAAAAAGTAAAAACTTTTACTTTCTAGCTTGAGGGATCAACATCTAGCTAAAATCTGTTAATTTTTAGCTAAAAGTGGTGACCACTTAGTGGTCAATATTTAGCTAAAATCTCTTTTTCTCTAGCTTGAATCGGTAAATTCTAGCTAAAATCTGTTAATTTCTTTCTTGAAGGGGTCAATATCTAGCTAAAATAGTTTTTTTTTCTTGCTTGAAGGGTATTTGGTAATAAAAATGTTCATATCAAGTTAAAAGAGTCAATATCTAGCTAAAAAGCTAATATTTAGTGTTTTTTTTCCAAGGATCTCAGCACTTACAATTTTAAAACCTGGGCAAATAAGGACATTATCTACTTTTTATTTTTTTTATTTCATTTTTATCCTTTCGTGGTAGAGTTTGAACCCGGAAAACTTGCCTTCGAAAATTATAAGGTCCATCCTGAAAACATAGGCTGGTATTATAAATTAAAAAAAAATCAATCCACATCCTCTGCGGAAATGCCAGATGTGAACTGATTCCTTAAAATAAAAGAAGACAAATTTTTAACGAACTTTTTATTTTTTGTTTCAGGTACACAATCATGGTCAAGCTCCAAAGCGGAAGGTAAATAAGAGCTTGTTTTTACTTAAAAGTTTAGATTAGGGACTCCCTGGGATTGATAGTTTTCATGCTTATAAAGTTATAACTTTTCTCTTCCCTTTTAAGGAGAGTTTTCTGTTTAATTAATTCTCTTTGAGGGTTTTTTCAAGAAATTTTATTTGATGAAATCGCTTTTAACCCATAATTAAATATAAAATAGTCGCTGAACATTCCTGTCTGCGGAAAAACCTCGATTAATCAAAGAAGTTCGTCGACCTGAAGATAGAGCATGAAAATTTTTGCCAAAAGGGAAAATAAAGTGTCAAGAAAGCAGAATGTGGGGAAAAAAATCCACCTGCGACGTCAGAAAATGCACCTCAAGGGTGTTCCTTCCACCTGGCTCAAACGTGGGCGGACAACTCTTTAATTCCCTCTTCTTACCTTTTAAATAATTAATTCCTTCACGTTTCTAGTTGTTTTGCCATACTGCGACCGAAATGGCTTAGACCAGTTTTCTAACCTCTCACTACAATTAGAAGTTAAAACATAGAATAAAACACGATAGTTTTAACTAATGGGCTTGAAAAACCTGTTTTTTCTACATTTTTTTTATCCTTTTCTAAGGGTGTGGATAATTTTTTGAATGATATAAAATACCCAAAACTTCGTAGTGTGGCAAGGTTGTGTTCGTGGCTTTGAGGAAGTTTTCGCAACTCCAGACATTTCCCATAAAATTCACATTTGGGTTTTTAAAAAGCAAATTGGTTTTTGATGCTTCAAAGTTTGAATTGATTTTTTTTTCTGTCTTAATAGGAGTTTAAAAAAATCGCGTTTAAATCCATGCACGATGTTTTATAAGTGGAATTTTTTTTTTCCTTTTATCGTCGAGTGTTACGATAGCGCCTTTTTATCTATGTTTGTACGTGACCTATACCAAAGTCGTACGACTGGGCCAAAATTCGCAATTTTCCTTTTCCTTTTAATAAATGCTTTATTCTTTTTTACCCGCTCCCTTTACAGATTACGGGAAATTTTTCCCCTTGTCGCGGAAGATTTTCGTTTTTAATAAGCAATATAATTATAAATTAATTTTTTTTAAATCATTTGCTGTGCCAAAATGGCGTTCACTCTGTTTAAAATATTATTTTCTCTTTTCCTGAAAATTTCAAATTATTACCTTGATGCTCAATTTATCGGCTCAAACGTTTTAAAATCTCGTGCCAACCCTTTGACACGACTGTGGACATAAATTTATTTTTTTTAGTTAAATTTTTTTCTCTCTGAAAAAATAAATAAAATAAAATAAAAATCCGCTAAAAAAAGATTAATTTTACATGATAGTGAGCTTTAGTAGGTCACTTCTATCAAATTGGTAACTTCCAATACCTAAGTTTGACCATTTTTGTATCCTGTAGTAACTTCCATTAACTCACTAAGGGTTACCAAACTCCTAACTAGGAGTTACATTTTATCAATATCAGTGACTTCCATCATCACTTAAGAATTTAGTAACTTCCAGTAACTTCTACCACTTTTAGTAACTTCCAGTAACTTTTACTAACAATATTGTCTACCACTTTTGTCTTTTAGTAACTTCTACCGATTTTATTGACTCCCAGTAACTCCTACAGATTTTAGTAACTTCCAGTAATTTCTACTTATTTTAGTGACTTCTGGTAACTTGTACCTACTTATTTTAGTGACTTCTACTATTTAGTGACTTATCATAATCTAAGAATTTTAGTACATAACTTCTTTTAACGTCTACAAATTTCAGTAACTTTTACCGATTTTATTGACTCTCAGTAACTCCTACAGATTTTAGTAACTTCCAGTAATTTCTACTTATTTTAGTGACTTCTAGGTACTTATTTTAGTAACTTCTGGTAACTTGTACCTACTTATTTTAGTGACTTCTAGGTACTTATTTTAGTAACTTCTGGTAACTTGTACCTACTTATTTTAGCGACTTTCACTAACTTCTACTATTTAGTGACTTCCATCATAATCTAAGAATTTTAGTAACTTCCTGTAACTTCTACCACTTTTAGTAACTTTTACCGATTTTATTGACTCCCTGTAACTCCTACAGATTTTAGTATCTTCCAGTAATTTCTACTTATTTTAGTGACTTCCAGTAATTTTTACTTATTTTAGTAACTTCTGGTTACTTGTACCTACTTATTTTAGTGACTTTCACTAACTTCTACTATTTAGTGACTTCCATCATAATCTAAGAATTTTAGTAACTTCCTGTAACTTCTACCACTTTTAGTAACTTTTACCGATTTTATTGACTCCCTGTAACTCCTACAGATTTTAGTATCTTCCAGTAATTTCTACTTATTTTAGTAACTTCCAGTAATTTTTACTTATTTTAGTAACTTCTGGTTACTTGTACCTACTTATTTTAGTGACTTTCACTAACTTCTACTATTTAGTGACTTCCATCATAATCTAAGAATTTAGTAACTTCTTGTAACGTCTACAAATTTCAGTAACTTCTACCGATTTTATTGACTGCCAGTAACTCCTACAGATTTTAGTAACTTACAGTAATTTCTACTTATTTTAGTGACTTCTAGGTACTTATTTTAGTAACTTCCAGTGACTTCTACTATTTAGTGACTTCCATCATAATCTAAAAATTTTAGTAACTTCTTGTAATTTCTATCAATTTCAGTAACTTCCACAGATTTTATTTACTCCCAGTAACTCCTACAGATTTTAGTAACTTCCAGTAATTTCTACTTATTTTAGTGACTTATAGTAACTACTTCTAGGTACTTATTTTAGTAACTTCCAGTAATTTCTACTTATTTTAGTGACTTCTGGTAACTATTACTTATTTTAGTGACTTCCAGTAACTTCTACTATTTAGTGACTTCCATCATAATCTAAGAATTTTAGTAACTTCTTTTAACGTCTACAAATTTCAGTAACTTTTACCGATTTTATTGACTCCCAGTAACTCCTACAGATTTTAGTAACTTCCAGTAATTTCTACTTATTTTAGTGACTTCCAGTAACACTTCTACTAATTTTATTTTTGCTTTTAAAAACAATATTCTATTTTGAAGTGTAAATCGATTTATTAGGTGTACAATTACAATTTGATGAAATAGGAGGAATCGGTTAACTAGGAGGCTTCTAGAGTAAATAATCTGAGAGAAGATTGGGGTCATTTAGAGAAGGTAAGCGAAGGACATTGTGGATCGGAACCGGAGAGAAATCAACCTTGCCACTTCACTTATGTAAACAGAATAATTAACTTGCACTATACGGACACCGCCCAATTCACCGCCATGTTTACCCAACAAACAGAAGAGGTCTAGAAAAAGGCGCTCAACCCCTCGAATCTTACTTGCAAAATCGAGGCGCCTCGTGAAACATTTAAAAGCCTCAAAAATACGCTGATATATTTCTCTCTGATATATTTACATAGGGGAGAGGCGGAAACTGACGTGTTTGTGACTACCAACTTTTTGGCAGGGTCGCTATCTGGGGCAGAGGTCTTGTGAAACGATCGGACCTCTTTGTCAAGAAAAATCACTTTTCAAAAGATTCTTCAGGGGCACCTGTTAAATAATTTATATGTTTACCCATGCAGGCTAATGTGTTAATTCCGCTTCGCGTTCGCGGAACATTAGGCTCGTTATGAATAACCATTTAGAAACCGATTACATGCATCGAAAAGATTTTAATTTTAGGAAAGAATGAAAATTTACGATGGTTAAATAACGGAATCTGATATAAATCTATATCCGCCTATTATTTAACAATAAATTAGCGAATTTTCACCGAAAACGTGTTATAATTCACGTATTCTTTAACTGTTTATATTTAGCTCATTTTTGATGTCCATTTTGAAGAACACTACGTTTTGATTTTTTTTCCTCAAGAACCGCTTGTAGGAATTTTTTGAAATTTTTAAAGATAATAGAACATTATGTAAAAAAAATTAGCGACCCTCTCAAAAAATTGTAGAGGTATGAAAAAAATTATTTTTGGGTTTAGGAAGTTTCGTAAAACGGGTAGTTCTTTCCGTATCCGTACTCGTGAAACGGGTAGTTCTTCCCGTATCCGTACTCGTGAAACGGGTAGTTCTTCCAGTTTCCGTACTCGTGAAACGGGTAGTTCTTCCAGTTTACGTACTCGGAAAACGGATAGGTAGTTACTACTACCCATTTCAAAAGTACGGATACGGGAAGAACTACCCATTTTACTAGTACGTATACGGCAAGAACTACCCTTTTTACTAGTACAGAAGAACTACCCGTAAAACGGGTAGTTCTTCCCGTAAAACGGGTAGTTCTTCCCGTAAAACGGGTAGTTCTTCCCGTAAAACGGGTAGTTCTTCCCGTAAAACGGGTAGTTCTTCTGTACTAGTAAAAAGGGTAGTTCTTTCCGTATACGTACTAGTAAAATGGGTAGTTCTTCCCGTATCCGTACTTTTGAAATGGGTAGTTCTTCCCTTATCCGTACTCGTAAAACGGGTAGTTCTTCCCGTATACGTACTCGTGAAACGGGTAGTTCTTCCAGTTTCCGTACTCGGAAAACGGATAGGTAGTTCTTCCCGTAAAACGGGTAGTTCTTCCCGTAAAACGGGTAGTTCTTCCCGTAAAACGGGTAGTTCTTCCCGTAAAACGGGTAGTTCTTCTGTACTAGTAAAAAGGGTAGTTCTTTCCGTATACGTACTAGTAAAATGGGTAGTTCTTCCCGTATCCGTACTTTTGAAATGGGTAGTTCTTCCCTTATCCGTACTCGTAAAACGGGTAGTTCTTCCCGTATACGTACTCGTGAAACGGGTAGTTCTTCCAGTTTCCGTACTCGGAAAACGGATAGGTAGTTCTTCCCGTAAAACGGGTAGTTCTTCCCGTAAAACGGGTAGTTCTTCTGTACTAGTAAAAAGGGTAGTTCTTGCCGTATACGTACTAGTAAAATGGGTAGTTCTTCCCGTATCCGTACTTGTGAAATGGGTAGTTCTTCCCTTATCCGTACTCGTAAAACGGGTAGTTCTTCCCGTATCCGTACTCGTGAAACGGGTAGTTCTTCCAGTTTCCGTACTCGGAAAACGGGTAGGTAGTTCTCCCCGTAAAACGGGTAGTTCTCCCCGTAAAACGGGTAGTTCTTCCCAACGGATACCTACTCAATCCATTTTTGGGGACATTTTCGGTTATTTTGAAGTTTTGCGGACATGTATTGTATAGAGGATTAAAAGCAAGTGTGACAATTTGCGGAGTTTACTACCACCTGTTATTTTGCATTGGATTCGATGTCGATTTTCGAATATTTTTGGTCATTTTTTTTTTACGACTGAAAGTTCGCAATAGAGGTTTTTAAATATGGAGATTAGTTTGGCTCGAAAAAACTCCATTAAATGGCTTCTTTTTCCTTGTTTTTTTGCCCCGTATGATTTTTTTTTCTCGGTTCGAGGGGTGTCGAGTGTGTTCCACCTTGACCAAGTTACGACAGAAAACGCGAGGCTTGGAGAGTCACGGGCTCTTTCGTAACATGCTGGGCCTCCGGTACACCTCAACCTAAGCCCTAAAACAGGTGGTCTACCTCGTTTCATTAATTCATAATTTTTTTTTTATATTAAATTTTTTGTTGTTGCAGGTATGGGAAATTGCCGGTTCAAAATCCCTCCGAAGCCAGGTAGAGATTTTTCTTTTAAAAAAGCATGCAAATCTTAGTTTGTAGTTTTGTTCGTTGAAAGGATGCAAGAGGGCGGAAAGGACATCTGTAGAATATCCGGGATGACCATCAATAACGTGGAAAATATGTCGGACATCTGCTTTCCGCCTTTTAAGGGTCCTCGCTTTTTGTCAAGGAGGGTCAAGGCTCCTCATTTCCTTATTCGTCCTAAAAGGATAAATAGGTACCCCTTGAGTGACGTCAACTTCCTCATTATTGAACCTCACATATTTACCCGAGGGGGTAAATGTTGAAACCTCAACGAGGAAGTTTTACCGTTCAGTGGGTCAATAAAGGTCACAAGGTCAAAATCAACCTAATTTCTGAATGAAAATCCAAAATTCAGATTTTGGTCAAAAACTCCATAAAGCGAGGCTTCTAAAAACCCCAAAATTCAAAAATTTTGTCTAAATTCAGTTTAAAAAAGGGCAAATTTTGGTCACAAAAACCTCTTGTTTAAAATACAGCCTCAAAAACCGACAAAAATATGAAAAATTTTTTATTTTTTCATCATAATCGCCCCAATAAAAAGCCGATTATAGGACCCCTAAATCCCCTTAAAACCTAAAAATGGAAGTTTTTTGGTCTAAAACCCCAAATTCATTGTAAAATTGAATAATTTTAGAACCAACCCCAAAAAACCTAACGATTCCAGTTTATCGGCTAAATCCCCCCCAAATTCAGTGTAAAAATGCACATTTTTAGAACTACCCCCAAAAAACCGAACTATGCCAGTTTTTCGTCTAAACCCCCTCTAAATCAGTGGAAAAATGCAACATTGTTGGACTACCCAAAAGGATTGTCAAGGTTTTCTGACCTCCCAAATTCAGTGTGAAAAATTTTCACTGAAAATACAAATTTTTTAAGACTACCCCAAAAAAAACCAAAAATGCCAATTTTCATCTGAAAAAAAAAATCAGTGTAAAACTTCTAAATTTTAGGAGTATCCCAAAACCTAAAAATGCGAGTTTTCATTTCATACCTACCCCCAAATTCAGTGTAAAACCTACATAACTAAAAAAAAACCAACAATGGCAGTTTTTCATCTAAATCCCTTAAATCTAAAACCCCCAAAATCAATGTAAAACCTCAAAATTGTTGTCTATCCTCGTCGATTTTCGTCCAAAACCTCCAAATTCGGTTTAAAGAACAAAAATCTTAGGAATAAACCTAAAAAACGTATTACATTTTGCCAAATTTTACGACCCCAGATTTTTTGTCTATAACCCTCAAAATCCATATTTCCATTTCCAAATTCATAGTAAAGATTTTTCTATATTTTAGCTATGGGACTAAAAACCCAAAACCCATCCTCATCAAAAATACACACCTACGATACTCTCAATACATATTGCTAAAATTGTTATTCTTAATAATGCACGAATATCTGGAATTCACGTAACGACCCTGAATTATCAATCGTTTATTGTTTTTGTAAAAGATTATTGAACCCTTTTACGTACAAATATTGCGGAAAGAGGGGGGCGAGACGTCCTTATATCGCCCTTGATCCTTATAATCTTAATTGTCAAAAAATATAAATAATTCTTTCTTTTTTTTGCGCTAAAAGGTTTTTTTTTTCGGCCGATTAAATTAGAAAGAAGCCTCACGAGTTTTTCCGGAGCGGACGGTTGAGGAAATCTTATTTTCTAACGTTTAAATACCCGTATAATCGGATAGGGTAGACCTAATTCCCCAACCGGTGGCTCTTTTTTTTGCCCTCTATTTTTCAACCCCCCTTTATTTTCATCTCCCGACCCTCTTCAACAGTCAAGTGGCTCTTCGCTGTCAAAACTTTTCACTAAAAAAAGATCCCCCATTTTTAAAAAATAGACAGAAAATCCAATTTGAAAGATTTAAATTATTGGGACACTTTAGGGGCTAAAAGGATTTTCGCATTTTTTTTTCTAAGACTTCTTTTTTCCGGGAAAAGATGAAAATTACGTAAAAAAAAGAGGCCCCCATAAATTATTTGTTAACAAAAAAGAGGCAATAAAATCTGACCTACTTTTCTCCTAATTCAATTTCCTGGTCCTTTTAGGTACCTGTGTTTTACCGGAAGAAATCCTTTATTGCAGCACCCTATACCTGAAAAAAAAATCAAGTGAAAATCTTTCTCCAGACGCATAAAAAAAAGGTACAAAAAAATATAACGGAGAAAAGATAAAAAAAAAGTATGTAAACTAGGCTCAGGTAATGAATACCGATGAAATTATAGTCATTTAAAAAAAAATTTCTGGCAGCTGTTAACGTCTTAATCTAGGGGAAGTTTTCACACTTTTTATTTTATATATGAACAATAAAATGTGATGAATCACTTTCTGAATATCACACCTGAGAAAGAGAAGGAAAAAACCAGTCGAAGCACTTTTACTCTTCCCGTCTGCGCGGATTCACAAACCGGTTTTCGTCATTTTCTGAGATCGAAAAATCACCTACAAGTACGAATACTTTGGGTTTCCGCTGTTTGATATTTTAGAGTGGATTTGTAAATGATTCGATTTTGAGGGTCTGACTGAAAGGATAAAAGGTCTTGAAATGAGCTTTTCGAAAATGAGTTTGTTGGGAAAATTGGTCGAGCCGTTCTGGAGATATTGTGGTTTAAAGTTGAGAAAAACCAAATTTCCTGATGGTGGTAGATAGGTACTTTTTGCAGTAGGTAGGTATCGTCTTTTAGTACAAATTACCCATTTTTTAAGTACTGTCTTCAAGTAGGTAGGTACCTACTTATTATTTTAGCGGATTTCCTTAGGTCGTAGGTTTTTAGGATTTCCTTAGGTAGGATTTTGAGGGTCTGACGACTGAAAGGGGTTTGCTGGGAAAATTGATCGAGCCTTTCTGGAGATATTGTGGTTTGAAGTTAAAAAAAACCAAATTTCCTGATGGTGGTCGATAGGTACTTTTTGCAGTAGGTAGGTATCGTCTTTTAGTACGAATTACCCATTTTTTAAGTACAGTCTTCAAGTAGGTAGGTATTTACTTATTATTTTAGCGGGTTTCCTTAGGAAAGTAAGCTTATGTAGTAGATAGGTTGGTTCTTTTTCAATAATTAATAAATTTTGTAGGTTTTGTAATGTTTTAAAAGGTAGGTACCTACTTTTTGATTGTTTGTAATCAAAAGTTTGAGTAGATTTTGTTTTCTATTGGTGGTTGCTTTTCTAGTAGGTAGCTAGGTTGCAAATAGGCAAAAACATGTAATATATTATTACTTTTTTTCCGATGTGTTGTAGGTTTTTAGGTACCTACATTGTGATGCATGGGGGGATACCTTTCTGTCTCTATTAGAGGGGTTAGGTGAAACGATAGAATCAGGTACCTAGGTATTTACCTATACCTACTAAACAATATTATCAGGTTGGTACCTACCCACTAATATTATAATTTGTAGGTACCTACCCACTAATCTAATCAGCAGGTACCTACCCACCAATATAATGAGTAGGTACCTACCTGATTCTATTGTTTTGTAGATTCTAGTCGGTACCTACCCACCAATACAATCAGTAGGTATCTAATTTTTTTATAATAACTGATTTTATTGGTGGGTAGGTACCTACCTCATTCTATCGGTGGGTAAATACCTAATATTTATCCAATTCCAATAGAGGGTAGGTACCCTTTAGGGGTTAAGTGAAACGATAGAATGAGGTAGGTACTTACCTATACCTACTAAGTACCTACTACTATACTACTAAGTACTAAACAATATTATCATGTTGGTACCTACCCACTAATATTATAATCTGTTGGTACCTACCCACAAATCTAATCAGTAGGTTCCTACCCACCAATATAATGAGTAGGTACCTACCTGATTCTATTGTTTTGTAGATTCTAGTCGGTACCTACCCACCAATACAATCAGTAGGTATCTAATTTTTTTATACTAACTGATTTTATTGGTGGGTAGGTACCTACCTCATTCTATCGGTGGGTAAATACCTAATATTTATCCAATTCCAATAGAGGGTAGGTAGCTGATTTATTTTATTGTTGGGTAGGTATCTACCTGAGTTTATTGTTAGATAGGTACCTACGACGTGGTTTTATTGGTGGGTACCTGATCTTATTGATGGGCATGTACCTACCTAATTTTATTGCTGGGTAGATGCCTAGATACCTTCCTGATTTTATTGGTGGTTACATGCTAGATATCTACCTGATATTATTGGTGTGTAGATCTAGGAACGCGGCAGCGTTCCGCCCCGCCTAGCAAACCCCAAGCAAAAATTAGTGGGTAGGTAATAATTTATTGGTTGGTAGATACCAACCTGATTCTATCGTTGGGTAGGTACTTACTGATTTTATTAGAGAGTATGTAGGTACTCTTTTTTCCCAGCTTATGGTGCCCCTAAGAGTGTATTATAACTAGCATATTATGGAATACATATTTCGAATTTCAGCGACCTAAAAATCCTCGTACTAATTATTACGCTTTTTACAGTAATAAATGATAATTTTCCTTATCAGGAAATTTGAAAAACGAATATTATTAAAAAGGAGCGTTTCCTTAATTTTAAAGTCATAAGTCTGAAATGATTTACGCTAATTGAGATTACTAAAGAAAGTGATTAGTCGTAGGAGGCTCGTTAAAAACGGTGAATCGCGAGAAGAGAAATTTCTCTTTAGGTCTCGAGACATGTAAACGGGGTGTAAAATATAGAAGAGGGGTTATTTGGTCCAAGTCCAAATGAATTAGTAAAAGGCGTTTATCCAGGGCGTTTAGCGTAAATTTTAAATGAGCGACATTTCCCCCTCCACTTTCGAACAACAAGAAATTTAATACCCTTTTTTTGAAGTCCATCACAAAAGATTATTTTCTGGGACAAATCCAATTCGAATTAGAAGACTCCAATATTTGTCTTTCCTATTTTGTTAAGTAAATTTTAAGATTTTTATTGTCTAGTATAAGGGGTCTTGAATAAAGTGGTCAATATCTAGTAAAAGGGGCAATATCTGGCATTAAAGAGTCAATATCCAGCATAAAGGGGCCAATAAAGCGTTCTATTGATTGATTTATCGCAAATGGCTAGTCAGTAGATAGAAAACGCGGGTTCTACGCCAGAGGAGGAGGAGGAGTGAGGCGTTAAATGAGGAGGCCGACTCAGCACTCCGCCAAGTCCAGCTCCTCGCTCCCTCCTCCTCCTCCCCCACCCTAGCCCCCCCCCAACCCTCACCCCACCCATCCACGTCATACTACGTGGATCACGAGGTCACGTCGGAGCCTCGGGTAGGGTGGCTATGGTGGGGGAGTAGGAGGAGGGAGCGAGGAGCTGGACTTGGCGGAGTGCTGAGCCAGCCTCCTCATTTAACCCCTCACTCCTCCTCCTCCTCTGGAGTAGAACGCGCGTTTTCTATCTACTCTAGTCTTAAAGTTTCCCAAATTGGCTATACTGTCCAAAACCCAAATTTTTGGGAATGCAGTGTTGCCATATCGAATAGTTTATCCCAGACAAGATCGTCCAAATTGGCAACACTGTTCAAAAAACCAGGGTTGCCAAATCAGTAGCTCGATTTTTGGCTCAAAATTCCGAAGTTCGACAGTTGAAAATTTAATATGGAAACAGGTCATTTTCTCATGAGGCTCCCTTTAAAAGGCGAGGGCACAAAAGATATCAGGAATTATGTAAATGGTCAGCGCATAAATCAGGACCCTCTCGTCTTGGTCCCCCTTGAGGAAGCCCCCCCGCCCCCCTTCCCCGTATTAATGGCATTGTAGACCCCCGCACACTCCAAACTCCGTTTCTAATTAGGTGTGCAAAGCATCACAATAACGGCTAACCCAAACACACACCCTTTGTTCACAACTCGTCTAAGCCATTTATACCCTTTTTATAAGAGGGGAAGAAAGGGGCCCCTTGTCCTTCCTGCACTTGCAACCTTTAAAGCCCCATCCATTAACCATCCGCTACACTGCTCATCCCCTTTATTATTCAAATTTTTCTCGGACTTCATCGACTTTTTTTTTTCCAACCAACACACCAAATTTTAGCGGATTTCTAGAGGATTGAAGGTCGGTCTCGCTTTTTCAATTTTTCTTTGTTTTATGGGTCGAAAACTAGGTTGAGAAGTTCTAGAGCACTTTCCCCTTCCGGAAAGAGTTTCTTGAATAATTTACAGGTTTAAGTGAAACCGAATTCACTCTCAGGAAGGTCCGAGGATGGAAATAATTGCGACCTAGTTTCCTCTCTAATAAAATCCATTCATTTTCTAAATTAGCGTTTAATAGACAATTAATTTTCGAAAAAAGTAAAAGCTTACTAATCGTTTTAAATAAAAAAATGAAACTTCTATATTTTCATCCTCAGAGCGTCCTGATCACGAATATATAGGCCTTTTACGGAAATCCGCTAAAAAATCGAAAGGGCCAAAATTATCGATTCTATTTTTATAAACAAAAATATTGAATAAGGTCTCGACCTAGATGAAAGCGAGTCGATTTTTGGTAAGAGGGCGGAATCGTTGGAAAAACGCTGGTCCGACCACAAAACACTCAATTGATTACACAAGACCTGAATTCCGCGAGGATGCTTTCACGGGGGCGACTATTTTTAAGCGCCTCTTTTTCTCCGTTCTCACTCCCGATCATCCAGAATAGAGCGCGAAGAAATTTATAGTCGAAGGTGGTTTAATATTACGTTTTAGTTGTTAACCTATTTTACATTCGCTTTGCATAAATAACTCTTCTTACCCTATTTTTCAGAGGAAAACTAATACTTTTTCTCGGATCTTTGGGGTCCCTGGGAGTTTTGGACTGAAAACTGGCAATATCAGCGGTTTTGGCACAAATAAATGGAACTTCGGGGCTCTACAGACCTCTACACAAACACTAAATACTCCCCACTGGTATCACCCACCATTATATCACTTGTCCCAACCTTCCACCACCCTCCTAACCATCACCTCCATTCAAGAACCTCCTCGAACCTTTGCCCTCCTACCCCCACCACCCCAAACATCCTCCCAACCTTCCAATACCTCCCCCACTGTCCCATCACCTCTCCTACCCTCCTCGACCCTCCGTTCACGTCTTTCGGGTGGTATCCTTCCATCCTAAACCCTCCCCCTAACCTTTGTCCTCCTAACCCACCATCCAAACATCCTCCCAACACTTTCCTCGACCTTCCTTCCACCTCCCCAATTTTATCAATCTGAAAGCGTTTGTTTTCTTGGTTTCTCCAACTTGTACAAGGAAAAAATTCATTTTTAACAATTGCGAAATATTTTGACGGTTTTTTTAAAAATGGCGTTCATGCAATTTCCTTTTCGTTTTTGAAGCCAGTGCAGCATGAAGTCCTGGATATGAGGAAAAATAATATTTTGGTTTGAACGTTGGTGATTGAATGAGAGCATGGCTCTATTACACGGCTTCGCTCCTAACTGGGTCAGACTCGGCTTTTCTACCTGCGTCGTCGAGCTTCTATTCTCTCCTACAACTTCCTCCAGGTTACTTTCATCACTTCGCGCCCCGCACTTTCCATTCAAAACCCGCCGGCGAGGAGAGAGAGAGTCGCCCAATGAGGACCAACTTCCGTCCCGTAAACGTTTCTCCCAGAGTCCTGGGAACGGATTTCATCAAAACCATGGGATCTCTTCATTTCAATAACAAGACCTTGAATACTATTTTTCTTGAGTGTTCAACTTGATCGACAAGGGTTAGGTAGATCATTTTTAAGCCATAATTTTGGATCCTCTCCATATAAAAGGTCTGGTCGAGGAAGTGGAACCACCATAACTTCTCAATAAGTGGGTTCTCTATAGACCTCTCCATTGGCTGGGCGGAACGCTGCCGAAGTCATCTATATCCTCTGCAATCCTTATAAAGTTATAATTCACTCTAGGAGTCCTTTATATCCTCTAATCCTTCAAATCCATTTTTAACTCTAGAAGTCCTCTTAATTCTCTCTAATAATTGTAATTCACTCTAGAAGTCCTCTATATCCTGTATAATCATCGTAATTCGCTAAAGAAGTCCTCTAAATCCTCTATAATTATCGTGATTCACTCTAGAAGTCCTCTAGATCCTGTATAATCATCGTGATTCACTCTAGAAGTCCTCTAGATCCTGTATAATCATCGTAATTCGCTCTAGAATTCCTCTAAATCCTCTATAATCATCGTGATTCACTCTAGAAGTCCTCTAGATCCTGTATAATCATCGTAATTCGCTCAAGAAGTCCTCTAAATCCTCCATAATCATCGTAATTTGCTTTAGAAGTTCTCTAAATCCTCTAGAATCATCGTGTCACTCTAGAAGTCCTCTAGATCCTGTATAATCATCGTAATTCGCTAAAGAAGTGCTCTAAATCCTCTATAATCATCGTAATTTGCTTTAGAAGTTCTCTAAATCCTCTATAATCCTCGTAATTTGCTCTAGAAGTCCTCTAAATCCTCTATGATCATCGTAATTTGCTCTAGAAGTCCTCTAAATCCTCTATAATCATCGTAATTCGCTTTAGAAGTCCTCTAAATCTTCTATAATAATATTGATTCGCTTTAGAAGTGCTCTAAATCCTCTATAATCATCGTAATTCGCTTTAGAAGTCCTCTAAATCTTCTATAATAATAGTGATTCGCTTTAGAAGTGCTCTAAATCCTTGTAATCTAAAACCTCCAAAACCGGTGAAGATCGGTGGTTTTCTGCCGCGAAATCTCCATTTTTTGATAAAGGCGGAACGCTACCTCTTTCTTAGATACCCCAACCTCCTAAGACGCTACCGGTGAAAATTTGGAAAAGATCGAGGGTTTTCTGCCCCAGGTCTCTCTGGGATTTTAACCTCAAATTTTTATTATTTATTTTTCCATCGGTTCTGAATGGAAATTTACATTTCTGCTTCCCTGGATGAAACAAAAATATTATTTAAAAAATAATCGTTACCTCGTTCAAAAGCAAACATTAAACAATATAACCTTAAAACATTATTTCTGTCTTATTTTATAAATAATTTCTTCCCCGATTCAGCAAAAAACGTTAAGGACGTCCTGTCAACGTACCTTAAAAATAAAACTTTCATTCTTCATAGTTTCGAGTGCATTGAACTTGTGAATTTATTATTTTTATTTTATTTTTTCCCTTCGAAAATACCCGAGGCGTAAAACTTTGTCGACTCCTTTGGTGTCTGACGAGGCTTCAAACTGATTTACGGCGATGCTAATTCGAGACTCCTAGAGGGTTTAAAATTAATATTGGAAATCTAACAAAAAAACAGCGAAAAGATTCGGAAGTTTTTTCTTTTGTGGTTTTTAAAGTATTTTCGTGATCCTCAGAGCGTCCTGATGCCTCCGTGACGACCTCAATAGCCTCTTTCAGACGGAAATCCGCTAAAAAGGAGGATGAGGAAAAAAAAATGTTCTCAATGTCGTGTAAATATGGGTTTCATTGGGGACCGGTAGTGTCCGTTGAATGGAAGTCTGCTTGGGCCTTTTGTCCGTGGCCCTAAGAACACGTTTCTTTAGTTGAGGTTGACCCGTCTCTTTCAAAACATTCCCTTTCGTATCGGATATCAAAACGAGAGGAATCGGCCGAAGGGGGGATGAAAGAGAGAAGAAAAAAAGACGGAAAACGTGATTTTTTAAACGCCACAATCGGAGAAAAAAAAATTATTTTTTTTCCACCATTAAATTTTATTGCTTCTGCCCTGATCTTGAACCTGTTTTACATGATAATGTCTATTTTTAATTTTTTTTTAAATAATTAAACAAGATTTTTCGATAATTTCAATTTATTTCAACACAAATTTGCAGGGGCGGACTCGCTAAACAATAATTATTAGTAAATAGTCAGATTTTGAAGAATGCGAATTTTCCACCCTTGCAAAACAAGCACATTTGTCCCATTTTTTTTAATTTGGAAAAATTTAAGTTTTTTGATCGCCCGTAAAAACTTGTCTATTGGACCGATTTTGGCAAACTTTTTTTTAATCGACGCAGAATTTTGTCTTCTTCAATTGACCTATTAAATGTTTTTCTAAAAATATGTCCCGTTTTTGACTTATTTGCGAAAAACTGAAAAAAGTCGAGCTTTTTCAGCTTCCAAATGTTGTACGTCATTTATTGGCACTCTTCGACCCAAATAGACCATTTAAAGCAATAAAATTCACACCACCTTTTGTGGTTCAAAATTCTCTACTAATATTAAGTCAAAAATTATTTTTTTAGCCATAAAAACGTTCTACAAGTCTAATCCTCTAATTTTTTTTATTTTTAGGCGAGAATCATTATGGAGTCGATAACCAACAGATAAGACGTGGTAAGTTTTTTTCATCTTTTCATCCCTTTTCTCTCCCAAAAGAACATTCCCAATCTTTTCTTCATTTTTTCCCCAAAACTTGTTTACAACCCCAAAAATATACAAGGACGTTGATCCTAGAATGGCAACTTCCGCACTCCCTTTTTATCGTCCCCATCCAATTATTTATATCCCCACCCCTCTTTCTTTTATCTAAACTTGAGAAAACAAAAACTTCACAAAAATATTGCAATCAAGATAATCGCGAAAAATAAACAACTCTTTAACTACTAAAACGGTTTTCTCTTTTTTGATCAATTTTCGAGTATTTTATTTTTCGTTGAAGTTCGTTGATCTTCAACCTTGTATCTAGAAACACAATTATTTGTCTCAACCCATATTTCAATTTTGAATAATCTTAATTTCGAACTTTCTCGGACGTGAAACAAGTTCCGATATCCAGTTTCCTCCTCAAGAAAGTTCCAAGGATCTCGCTTTCAAATGGCACAATTTTTTATATCGCCTCAATTAATTATTAAGTCGATCTAAATATCGATTCGTATAACAAAAAAATTGTGTCAAAGAAAAAAAAATTATAAATGTTTGGCCTCATACATTTTTTTTCCGATATTCAAGTTTTTGGAGTCTTCTTTTGAACCCAATTCTTAATTAAAACCGTAAAATTTTCTTCAATCCTCAAAGCCATTTTAATACTCCCTAATTTTTTTTAAGTGATTTCGTTTTTCTCAAAAAGTTGGTTAAACGAATAGAAGATAGTAAGGAAAGGGAAAATAGTCGGGTCTCTAGGTCGCGGGGTTTAGAAGAAGGAAAGGGAAGACGAGGCGGAGAAAGGCGCCGGGGAAGTTACTGGAGCGGTTGCACTTTCCCCAACGCGATACACACGCAGATTCCACTATGAGCGATTACTCGACACGGAAAATAGGTCATTTCACTCTTCTCCTTTTCTTGCCATCTCCTTACTACAAATAAACGGAAAAAATGGTTTTTTTCTCTCTTCCGCGATCACGGAAGCCGTGAAAATCGAATCAAAAAACCCAAGAGGAAGTAGGGCGATCAATTTTCCTAAATTTAATGAGCTCGACAATTCATTTTAGTCTGAAAACTTATTCCTAACAAAGAAATTGTCCATTTCGTACATTTTCGTCGGTAAAATAGGACGGAGAAACGTTTTTTCTCTTCCGCGATCACGGAGGCCGTGACAATTCGTTTAAAAACACCGAGGAGGAAGTAGGACGATCGATTATTTCGTTTTTCGCCCACTATGGAAGTTTGGCGAATAAGAAAAAATTTTAAAATGAAAACGTCATCTTTTTTCCAAGTTCCTTCTATTACAGAGCACGTCCATAAAAATTTTCGCACGTGAGATAAGATTTGAAAAAATTAACAAAATGATAATCAGGAAGTTTTAAATACACGTTAAATTTATGAATTTAAAAGAAAAATTAGTTCGACTTTCTCTTTAGTAGGTCTTATGAAAAATACGTTTGTTTATGTTTTCAAGGTTTTTCAAGTCAAAATAAAGAGAAAAAGTGACCGCGACGGGACACTTTTACTGTTTTCTGAAAGGCCCATCCATAAATTAAGAAGTCGAAAAGTAGGTGGCACACATTTTTCGAGCAAGTGACGTTCCTGGAATAAGGAGATTCTTTTCTAGGCACTTTCACACTTGGAAATATCGGAAAGGGAAATTCTTTATATTACCGTTAAAACCGTTCGAAAGGGGTATTTTAGAATGTACCCTTTTAAAAGGAAAAACTGTACATTATTTATGACTTTCACCGTTTTTCGTCCTAGATATATGCACTTTTAATTTCATCCGGTTTTCCGATCGTTTTCCTTCTCCTGGACGCCCTCGGGTCACCGACAGAACAAAGGAGGTTCAAAAAACTTAAAATGAAAACAAAATTTTTGTTTTAAATAAACAAAACATCCTAGACACTGACCTTCGGCAGTTCCAATAAGGAAAACAATAAAAAAAATTTTTAACGACATGATTAACAACATTTATTATCCTTTAAAAAATTATGGAAAATTTTAAAACTAGAATACTAAAGAACATTTTTTTTTGAAGAATATGCACTAATTTCCCTTTTGAACGACTGAAGAGAATTTAAAGAATTGATTGCTACAAAGAATTTGAAGGATGAAAGAGAGTTAATTATATTTGGATTGCTGTGGATTTAGGATTTACATTTAGGATTTATATTTAGGATTGCGGTGGATTTATAGGACTAATTGGGGGAATTATATTTAGATTGCAGTGGATTTAGGATTTATATAATTTAGGATTGAAGTAGATTTAGGATTGAATTTAGTATTTATATAATTTAGGATTGAAGTAGATTTAGGATTGAATTTAGTATTTATATTTTTTAGGATTGCAGTGGATTTAGGATTGAATTTAGGATTTATATTTAGGATTGCGGTGGATTTAGAGGATTGCTAGGGGGGAATTATATTTAGATTGCAGTGGATTTAGGATTTATATACTTTAGGATTGCAGTAGATTTAGGATTGAATTTAGTATTTAAATTTTTTTAGGATTGCAGTGGATTTAGGATTAAATTTAGGATTTATATTTAGGATCGCATTGAATTTAGGATTGAATTTAGGATTGCGGTGGATTTAGAGGACTAATAGAGGGAATTATATTTAGATTGCAGTGGATTTCGGATTTCTATTTAGGATTGCAGTAGATTTAGGATTGAATTTAGGATTTACATTTTTAGGATTACAGTAGATTTAGGAATGAATTTAGGATTGCGGTGGATTTAGAGGACTAATAGAGGGAATTATATTTAGATTGCAGTGGATTTAGGATTTCTATTTAGGATTGCAGTAGATTTAGGATTGAATTTTGGATTTATATTTAGGATTGCGGTGGATTTAGACTTTAGAGGTCTTTTAAAGGGAATTATATTTGGATTGTAGTGGATTTAGGATTGAATTTTGGATTTATATTTAGGATTGCGGTGGATTTAGAGGACTTCTAAAGGGAATTATATTTGGATTGTAGTGGATTTAGGATTTATATTATTTAGGATTGCAGTGGATTCAGGATTGAATTTAGTAGGTATTTATATTTAGGATTGCAGTGGATTTAGGATTTATATTATTTAGAATTGCAGTGGATTTAGGATTTACATTTAGGATTGCGGTGGATTTAGAGGACTTTTAGAGGGAATTATATTTGGATTACAGTGGATTTAGGATTGAATTTAGGATTTATATTTAGATTGCAGTGGATTTATGAATGAATTAAGGATTTATGTTAAGGATTTCGAAGGATTTAGAGGACTTCTAAAGGGAATTATATTTGGATTGTAGTGGATTTAGGATTTATATTATTTAAGATTTCAATGTATTTAGGATTTATATTATTTAGGATTGCAGTGAATTTAGGATTTACATTTAGGGTTGCGGTGGATTTAGAGGACTTTTAGAGGGAATTATATTTGGATTACAGTGGATTTAGGATTGAATTTAGGATTTTTTAAATTGCAGTGGATTTATGATTGAATTTAGGATTTATATTTAGGATTGCGGTGGATTTAGAGGACTTCTAGAGGGAATTACATTTGGATTGCAGTGGATTTAGAGGAATTCTAGAGGGAATTATAACAATTAGGGAGAATTTAGAGGACATCTAGAGTTCTAGAGTGGATTCGAAGGATTTAGAGGACTTCTAGAGTAGATTTGAATAGTTCGAGAAGATTTTGAGATTTATGAGACTCCTATTAAGAAATCGTTTAAATCCTCTATAATCCTTTAGGTCTTCCCAAAACCTTCAATTCGTAAGAAATTTGGTAGCTAAATCCTTTTAAAAATCGAATTTTCTGAAGGAGGAAATACGATTTAAAATAAAAAAAGGAGAGGCGGAAAAGTGATTTGAGGAACTGTTTACGGGGTGTTGAAGACTCTGTGTAATTTTTGTGTAATGACGGTAGGCGGGGGATTGGGCCAGTGGGTTTTGAAACGGGGCCGATATTTAGGCAAGCCGTGACGGGACAGTTTCCTCAGCGTGTCCGAGCTCACCCCTCTCCCGGCTTCTTTTTTATTCTTCTCTCCCGAATCGTAAAGTGTAAACCGAGTCCGGAGACGGGCGAAAAGAGCCGAGCGAGACCCGAACCCCTTCTGAGTCAGTGGGCCAACTCGTTCTAAGGCAGTCGGCTTTTAGAGCTCGATCCTTCTCTATGTTGTGTATTCATCGAGCCGAAAAAAATCGTCTAAACAAAAGTGGGGGACTCAATTTTCCGAGTGCCAGTTTTTTCTATTTAATTCTCTTGTGCAGTGTTGTGATAAAAAAAGTGGCTTTTTAAATTTTTTTTTAAATCCTTGTGTGCGAAATGGAAGTGGACTGCACACCTTTGGATTTGAGCTCCACTTCCAGGGTCAAATATGAGTACTGTTCTTCAGACTCGGATGACTCCGATGCTCAAGGGGGTCCTCAAGACCCCAACTGCAAGGCCTATAAAAAATCCCTAATGAAAAGATACCGTAAGTTCT
Organism: Orius laevigatus; assembly: GCA_018703685.1. Lineage (NCBI taxonomy): Eukaryota > Metazoa > Arthropoda > Insecta > Hemiptera > Anthocoridae > Orius > Orius laevigatus. The sequence continues at coordinate 51,215 of JAGWEN010000191.1, read as the reverse complement.
TTTTTTTTTTTAAATTCAAACACTATGACGTTTAGAGCGACCTTGTGGTCCCCAACTTCCGCCACTTTTCACTTTCGGTCTAAATTTAAATTTGATAAAAAAAACCAACTTTTCCTTTTCAAAAATCGTTTTCACCATTTTTTGTCCACATTAAAATTTTTTCAATTTTCATGATTAAAATGCAAAATAAAATTTCAAGGACGATTTTAAATTAAAGTGAAGCCGGAAATCGATTTATCCACCTTAATTATGCGATTTAACTAATTTTTGATGACGTCTGAATTTATAGCGGAAAATGTCAATTTTAATTGTTTACGTTTTTCTGTTTTAAAATTAATCTGGAGGTATTTTAATGTGAATTTTAGTCTTTTTTTTGTTAAGGTCAAGGTCTTGGAAAATTTTATCGAATCACTGATCACGTCACCCTAGGTAGGAAAAATGGCATTTTTGTCAGAAACTAAATTTTGTTATCTGTATTTCCTTATTGGTTTTACGAAATAAAATTCAAGGAATAACTGCAGTAAAAAATTTTACATTGTCTCTTTTATCGTGTATTTTCGAGTGTTTTAATCGACTTCCTCTTTTGCAATAATTGAAAAACGTCATTTTTCGAGCGCCTGAAAATTTGCACGAATTTTTTCGGTTGAAAAAAAATTTCTGGGCGGGCCTTTTTCAACAGGAAATGCCCGAGATTTCTAATTTCGGATACATTCCGAACTCTTCCTCTTCTCGTTTCCAACTTTCGCGATTTTTTATAAATAGAACGTGAAGGAGTTAAATGAAAAAAAAAAAAAAAAAATTTAAAAACCTTTTTCCCTGTATTCTCATGAAAAAATTAGAGGAAAAAAAAAACTTAAAAATAGTTCAATTCATTATGTAATTTTTATAAATTTTATTGCGTGCCCGGCAAATAGGTTAATTGTAATTCATGTGAGAAAATGAAAGCGTAAGCCCGTCAATTATTGAATTATGACCCCCAGGGCCAAATATTTTTTGAAAACATTTAGCAATAAAATAAATAATAAAAACATTTAAAACTTGGAGGGTTAAAAAAAAACTATAAATCTTCAGAAAAAAAAATGATAAAAAAAATTCTTAGAATATAAAAATTAAATTTAAGATGGAATTAAGTGAGAATCAAGGGAAGGTGCAAGGTCTCTAGGATTTATTTGATCGAATTCTTGGGATATAAAATTTTTATTAAGGAATATTAATTTCGTAATTTTCCAGAATTTTCTAAGGCTATTTGGGATTTTGTAGCCTTTTAGAGGAGCCTAATTTTCGACAAAATGGCAAATATGGCAACTTTTAGGCTTTTTAAGGAGCCTAATTAGCGAAAAACAGCCAAATCTGGCAACTTTTAGGCTTTTTGAGGAATCCAATCTGCGATAAACTTCCCAATTTGGGATTTTGTAGCCTTAGAGGAGCCTAATTTGCGACAAAATGCCCAATCTTCAACTTTTAGGCTTTTAAAGGAGCCTAATTAGCAAAAACAGCCCAATCTACCAGCTTTTAGGCTTATTGAGGAGGTCAATCTGCGATAAACTTCCCAATTTGGGATTTTGTAGCCTTTTAGAGGAGCCCAATTTGCGATAAAATGCCCAATCTTCAACTTTTAGGCTTTTAAAGGAGCCTAATTAGCGAAAAAACAGCCAAATCTAGCAACTTTTAGGCTTTTTGAGGAATCCAATCTGCGATAAACTTCCCAATTTGGGATTTTGTAGCCTGTTAAAGGAGCCTAATTTGCGACAAAATGGCAAATATGGCAACTTTTAGGCTTTTAAAGGAGCCTAGATAAACAGCCAAATCTAGCATCTTTTAGGCTTTTTGAGGAATCCAATCTGCGATAAACTTCCCAATTTGGGATTTTGTAGCCTTTTAGAGGAGTCCAATTTCCGACAAAATGCCCAATTTTCAACTTTCATGTTTGCAGAGGAGCCCAATTTGGGATAAAGAGCCGTGGGAACTTAATCGCCCAATCCGGCACTTATCTAAAATTAGGTCAAAAATTATACATTAACGGTAGAGCACCTGCCAGATTTAAAAAAGTCCCATCCGTTCCCACTGATGCAGAGATTCGGGAATAAAGCACCTTTGAAGATAGTCTCGAGAAAGGTGGGGGCACCTTGTAAACACAGAATCCGTGGGAAATGGTCGTGGGAGGGACGGGGTACAAAGGGCGGAAATCGGGGAGGCTTTTCTAAAGAGTAGGTCATAGGTAAAAAGGGCGGGGTGGGAGGTGAGGGAAGATGCTTTACCTGTAACGGGATCCCAGGGCCCTAGACTGGGTCAAGGCTGGGTGAAAGCTACCTTTCGGGTCCCTTTTTTTCCTCATCTTCCCCACCGAATACATTAAAACTTAAGATTTTTCTGATGAAAACAATAGTGAGGGGAATCTAGAACGCGAAAGTTGGCCACGCATAAGGCAAGGACGCGTCTCGCGAGGAAGAAAGTGCCCGGCCAATTAAAGTTTTTCCTTTCCACATTTCTCCCGGGGCATCCTCAACCATTAAGTGAAAAGTAAACACGATCTGATTGTTTTCTATCCCGTTTTCGCATTCGTTTTCATTTTTTTCCCTCTTTGGAGACGACCTTGATTCTCTTTCCTCCTCTCTCCTCACGCAACTTGCAATTAAAAAATTAGACCGAAAAGGGAAACTTGGAAAAATGAAAACTGGGACGTGAACTCCTGAGTTTAAACATCCATAACTTCTAAAATCTTTGTCCGATTAAATCGACACCTATATCATTAAAAAGCCCTTCAAAATAGCTTTCCAACGGTATAAATACTAAGACAATTGCTCAAAAATTGTGGAAGTTACGGGAGTTTAAAAGTTTAGTTACGAAATCGTGCCTCATTGAATGTGTTAAGCTTTAAAATAGCCAAAACAGCTATAAAAAGAGTCAACATATCCCAGAAAATTGGTTAAACTTATAAAATCAAAATGACCTTGATAAATGCGTTTTTCAGAGTATTATAAGATTGTAGGTTCGAATTCCACTTGAGGCTTATTTTTTTGTCTAAAAAAAAATTAAAAAACAAACTTTCCCTTTGGAAAAAAAAGAAGTTCTTTGATTGTCCTTGTTTGCTGGGGAATGCTTTTCATTCTTTTCGTCGAGTGTCGCTTTTAAAAAATTTATGGGGAGCGAACGAGGGTTGTTTTTACCCCAGTGGCCTACTAAAAGGGAAGATTTACTATCTTTTAGGTTTTTGACTTTCTCTTCCCTTTTCATTTTAGTCTAGTTACCCTCGTTTCAAGGGTCTAGGAGTTACAACCGCCCCACGCTCTGATTCACCCACTTTTAGGTATTTATGCAACCAGAGTTGCCATTGTTCACTTATACAACTGGAAACGCAAAAAAAAAAAAAAAAATTATTTACCTAACCAAATAAAAGCTTGAAATAATAAATCCTAGGATGCCATGACCTTATACACGTGGAAAATGAATAGTTCATACTGATCGATGGTCATAATTTTTTAAAAGCCAAAATTGACTAAAATCCATGAATTATAACAATTTGAGAGCTCGCTTATTGGTGAAAAATGCATTTAAAAATTCATTTTTATCCAGGGGTGCCAGATTTGTCGCAAATTGGGCGATTCTGGTATCTTAGGTAGCCTTATTTGCGATAAAAAGCCCAATTAGGCAACTTAGGGCCTTGTAGAGGAGCCCCATATGCGATAAATCTCCCAATTAGGCAACTTAGGGCCTTCTAGGGCAGCCCGATATGCGATTAATCTCCTAATCAGGCAAATTAAGGATTTTAAAGAGCCTAATACGCGATATATCGCCCAATAAGGAAACTTAGGGCTCTTTTAGTATCTCTGGCGACACTTATCAAATCTAAAAATAATTTCCTTATTTTTGAGTAATATTTTTAACTTAGCGGAAAAAAAATTCAAGGAAATACGGTATTGTTTTCATGATCAAGGCCACCGCTGATTACAAGATCGCAAACAAGTTTTTCACAACTTTTCAACGTTTCAACATCGTCAAGGATTTTTTTCTTTTTTCGACTGCGAAAAGTGGGGAAAAAACGTTCAAATTATATAAACCGCTCTGGCGTGAAGCGGAAGATTATTGGAGGGTATTGAATATCATAATATTAAAAAGGGTGGTGATATATATTTTTATTTTATTTCTCGGGAGGATCTTGACATTGAAAATTGATAACCCCGGGAGCCGGGAGAGGCGAGCTTCCGGGTCGCAACATGGCAAAACCCGGAAATAACATCTGATCGATACTCAACCCTGCTCTTTTTATCCTTCATTTATTTTGCAGATTTCAACATTTCGAAAAATTCGCATTTTTGGCCATAATTTCGTAATGCACGGCGCTAGGTAGACCCTTCATGCGCAACATGGGCGTAATGAGTTCAAATTTTTGTAAATATTTTTATTTCCCTAAATCGACTTCAGATTTCTGTTTTTAACTCTAAAAATGGTCAAAAAACAGATTATGAGTGAAATCAAAAAATGAAAATTTTCGGGTCAAAAATGTGAAGAAGGGTTCCCCCTTGAGTGAGGTCGAAAAAAATATTTTTATATCCCAAAACCGACTTAAAATTCGTGTTTGTTATCCCAAAAATAGTCAAAAACCAGCTTTTGAGTGAAATCAAAAAACAAAAATTTTTGGGTCAAAAAAGTGAAGAAGGGTCCCCCCTTGAGTGTCGAAAAAAATGTTTTTATATCCCAAAACCGACTTCGGATTCGTGTTTCTCATCCCAAAAATAGTCAATAACCAGCTTTTGAGTGAAATCAAAAAATGAAAATTTTCGGGTCAAAAAATTGAAGAAGGGTCCCCCCTTGAGTGAGGTCGCAAAAAAATATTTTTATATCCCAAAACCGACTTCAGATTCGTGTTTCTCATCCCAAAAATAGCCAAAAACCAGCTATTGGGTGAAATCAAAAAATAAAAATTTTCGGGTCAAAAATGTGAAGAAGGGTCCTCCCTTGAGTGAGGTCGAAAAAAATGTTTTTATATCCCAAAACCGAGTTCAGATTCGTGTTTCTCATCCCAAAAATAGTCAAAAACCGGCTTGTGAGTGAAATCAAAAAATGAAAATTTTCGGGTCAAAAAAGTTAAGAAGGGTCCCCCTTTGAGTGAGGTCGAAAAAAATGTTTTTATATCCCATAACCGACTTAAGATTCGTGTTTCTTATCCCAAAAATAGTCAAAAACCAGCTTTTGAGTGAAATCAAAAAATAAAAATTTTCGGGTCAAAAAAGTGAAGAAGGGTCCCCCCTTGAGTGAGGTCGAAAAAAATGATTTCATATCCCAAAACCGACTTCAGATTCGTGTTTATCAGCCCAAAAATAGCCAAAAACCAGCTTTTGGGTGAAATCCAAAAATAAAAATTTTCGGGTCAAAAAAGTGAAGAAGGGTCCCCCTAGGTGAGGTCCCGTTTGGGTGAGGAAGTTTTAAAGCACAAAACTGAGTTCAGATTTGTTTTGAACAAATTTATATTAATTTCATTTAAATAGGCCGCTTTGAAATTTCCTCGAATCGGATTGACCCAAAAAGCCGGGCGGGAGGTTCCTACAGGTTGCCGGTGAGGGCGGCTAAGTTTCCGGTGGTGGGAGGCGGGAATGCGCGCGCCGGACATGCCGCGTGACGTCGAAAAAAAAAATCCGCGATCCCGCTCAATAGAAGTGAGAGTGGGAAAGTGAAAAACACATCGCCTCCCCACCCCTTTTTTCAACGCGGCACGGACCCCTTTTTTTTCTTCTCCCTTCACCCTCCATCCACAACCTTCGGACGACCCCTAAACCACCCCCGGGTCAACCCCTTTTCATCCCCTCCCATTCACCCACCAACTGCCCATTTGACCATCCCCAACCCAATTTTCAACAAAACTATCATAAAACTAATACACAAATACATTTCGTTCAAATTGTCCATTGTTATGATAAGGACGCTTCTAGTTAGCTTGGCAAGTTTCTTATTTCCCAACCAATGGATTACTCCTTCCGACCTCTATTATTCCAGATAGATCTAGATTTGTCCATTATAAAAAGAAATCCATTGATAACCGTGCCAAAAGCGATTTTTCTTCAATTCCCAAAATAGCGATGTATTCATCGGGTATCATTCATTTATTGGCGTGTGAACTGAGGTCAAAATAGAACATCTTAAAATAGAATTTTCGCCGAATCTTTTTTTACGAAACAATTTAAAATTTTTTTCCTCGTTTAGGAGGGGGCGGCCATATGTTCCGTATTGGGGACAACTGACTAGGCCAAGGAAACGATAATATACACGTTCGGATTTCGTCATTTTCGCTCCCCGAAGAAGTTTCTATAGGAGAAAAAAAATAATAATAAACTTTCTCTGTTCATTTCCTCGGACCTACTTTCCTTCCTCAACATTCGGAAAAACGATAATCTTTCACACTTCCCCCCACTTTTGTACGAGTTGAGAAATCTTGCTCTAATTTACATCTCGAATTCATCTTCTGCCCTTAATGCTTTTGCCCCAGTTTTCTGAATTCAACTTTTCCTTTTTTTCTGTCTCTTTTCGGACTAAACTTCTCAATTTATCGTTCTATTAATTAAAAGAAATGATGATCCTTTTCCTCAATTTGTGTGAGAATGATTCGAATTTTCTGCCTATGATTGATTTTAGCGAGTTTCCAGAGATTGGAGCTATTGAGGCCGGTCTTTTGTACCTCTTTAGAAACGCGGCAGCGTTCCGCCTCCCCCGAAATTGGAGATTTTGGTGAAAATATGCCGATTTCCCACCAAATTTGCATCATTTACAGAGTAGGGCCTTAGGAGGCCACTTTTTGAGAAAGCTCCCAAGGTTTTTGGACAAAAACTATGTTTTTTAGAACGTTAAATTAGAGATGATTTTAGTAGTTTTCTGGTTTTAGTGATGTTAATTTTGATAAAAATTTTGGTTTCGTATAGGGTAATTTTTGTAAATTATTGTTGATTTTCAGTAATTGGACAAATTTGGCCTTAAGTGTGTTGATTTTGAGTTTTTTGTCAAAAATTAAGTTTTTCGAATTTTGATCGATTTTTGACATCGGAAACCCCCCAAAATCTGGGACATGAAAAATTTAATTTTTTACTCCCCAAACAGTCTTGAAAAACCCACAAAGAAAAAAAAATTGATCATAATAATTGTAGATGAAAAAAAAAAAAGTTTCTTTTTAGAGATTGTCTAGATTTGATGATGTGTGGATCTGCCTACTTTCTTTCGAATATTCGAGAGTTTTTGGTTTCTCCTCAACTGCATTTCCTGTACTTTCTCTCAAAAAAAAACTCTTGCCTTCTCGTACTACTGACCTATAAAAAACAGAGCCCTCTTCTCTTTTTTTACGTCACGTGAAGGGTTCGCACCTGACCCTCTAATACAATAGGTAAAAAAAAGGGGTGGGCTCAACCATAGAATTAACATAAGCCATATGCTCCACAGACAAAACCAATTACCTATCTGACCTACATAGTTATTGAATAACTTTCGAATAAAAAATTCTCCCTATCGACCGTGAAAAGAAAGCGTTTTGTTTCCGTCCTAGATTTTTTTCCTTCGCCAAAAAAACACAAACTTTTTTTATAAAAATCGTTAAAATATCGTAAAATTGCACAATACATGGAGAATTGTCTCGGAAACCGACATTACCGTGACTGATGGTTCTACTCGTCGAAAAGCGTTTCGTAATCCATTTTATAAACCTCCTACCGGAGACACAATATTTCAAAACATCGCTTATCTCATATCCTAATTTGTCAGTTTGGTTGTTGGGGTTGTTTTTAGTTTCCGGAGGAGGTGGGAGCTATTGAGGCCGGTCACAGGGAATCTTGTAGCTTAGAGGCTTATATATTCGTCATAAGGACGTTCTGGGAATCACGAAAATATATGCTTATAGGTTTTCTGGTAGAATAATGGCTTTTATTATAAAAGTTTGGGATTTTTTTAATATAAAAGTTATTATTGTTTGGAGTTTTCGATATAAAAGTTTTGGTTATTTGGAGTTTTTGATATAAAAGTTTGGGATTTTTGGTGTTTTGAATGTTGATTTCGGGTTGATGTCTTTAAAAAACCTTTGATAATATCAGCACTATTAAATTCAAATCTTATCTAAAAACCAAAAATCAACATTCCAAGAAACCAAATCCCTTTAATACCTTTTATCAACACTTAAAAATTCAAATTTTTACTTAAAAAACCAAAATCAACATTATAAAAACCTAAATTCCTATCAAAAACTTGATCAACACACGAAATTTCAAATTCTTATCTAAAAACCCGAAATCAACATTTCAAGAACCCAAATTCGTATCAAAAATCTGTTTGTTTTTTTTAATTTTTTGGGGGGGTTTTAGGTAGATTTTTTTGTTATAAAAATTTGGACTTTTGGTGTTTTGAATGTTGATTTCGGAAAGTTATCTGATTTCGAGGTTTTGGAAAAAAATGAAATTTTGGGTTTTAGGTACTATTGAGGTTTTTGGTATAATTTCCTATATTTTGTCTGAATTATTTATAAGGATTTTTTTTAATTTTGTTTGTTTTGAGGTTTCAAGAAATATTTGAGGTTTAAAAAATGACTTTTTTCTCTCTTCTAATTGGTTTTTTCACTCGACTATTTCGGAAGAATATTTCATGACCCAGATCTTCCTCAAAATGAGACGTTTTGCAATAATCTTAATGCGCTTGGGAAGTTCTTTTGTCGTGGGACATTACCCTAATGTTATTTCGCTTAATTATAACATGACAACCATTGGCCAATCTTACAAAATCCTATTTTTTATCATTTTCCCCCCTGCCTTTCTGACCTTCCCTTTTTTAAAAATTTAGGGTGGAGAATAGGGGTGGAATCCCATTCAAAACATGACAATGATCCATCTTTTTTTGTAAAAAACCATTTTTTTCGTGCTATTAATCTTTTTTAAACTTGTATGTAATTACCAAAATACACGAATTCACCCTCTTTTTGAATTCTAGGGCATATGGGGGTCGTAAATTTTAGCTATTCATATAAACTGTGCTATAAAACGCCTTTTTGTCGTTTTTTTGTTAATTATATTTTTTTCTTCTGTTACAGTTGATACAGCTGTAGCTCCTCCTGGAGGTGTGACTTACGTGAAAATGGAGCCACAAGACAACAAAGCCCTTCTTCATGGCATCCTGAGCCATCAGCCACACGCTGCAGCCCTTCTAGCCTCCTACACCGCCTCAAATACAGGTAAACAAATTTTTCGATCCGCAGATGCTACTTGATTTCGGCCCCAGATGGAATTTTGGGCAGATGCGCCTGTCGGTAACAATTGTGCAATCTTTGTCCCGTAATATTCGGGCAACCCTTTGCCAGATGTTGTTATTGTTAAAGGGTTCCAGATTTCTGGAAACCCTTTTTTTTTTCCGTCGGTAAATCCCCCAAAAACCCATCACGGGACCCTTCTTTCCTTCACCCTTTTCTTAATTAATTCCCCCTCCTTTATACGTCCCCCTTTTACTATTTACTCTAGTTTTCAATGCAACCGAGACACTTTTTTTTCGCTGTGATTTTTGACAATAAACGACACACGTGCGATTGACATAATTTACGAGTCGCCTTTTAGGGTGGAAATCGACTAAAAGTCGAAAAAAAATTCCAATAAATTTGAGCTCGATTCATAAAATTTTTTTATATTTTCATTACAAATACCTCGAAGATATCAAATTAAAAAAACCGAAATCCAATCCAAACCCATTTATCAATTTTAAAATAAATTTTATATCATGATCGACTCAACATTTAATTTTACAACCTCAAATTCTTATCTAAAAACCCAAAATCAACATTCAGAAAATCCGAATTACTATCAAAAACCTTTGATCAACACTAAAAAATTTAAATTCTTATCTAAAAACCAAAAAACAGCATTCTAAGAAACGAAATTCCTATCAAAAACCTTTCATCAACACTAAAAAAATTCAAATTCTTATCTAAAAACCCAAACTCAACATTTTAAGAATCCGAATACCTATGATCAACACTGAAAGAATTTAACTTCTTATCTTAAAACCGTATAAGTATCAACATTCCAAAAACCCAAAATCCTATCAAAAAACATATTAACAGTTGAAAACATTAAATTTCTTATGTAAAAACCCGAAATCCTATCAAAAACCATTGATCAACAATAAAAATTTCAATTTTTTATCTTAAACGCCAAAATCAACATTTTAAAAACCCAATTTTCTAACGATCAAACCAAAGTTTTATCCAATTTGTGTATATTTTAGGGTTTTTAGGATTTAGGCTCAAAAAGGGTTAAAATAGGGTAAATATTTTAGGAATTTTAAACATAAATTATTTTCAGACAACTAGGCGTTTTTTCTAAATAAAATTTTTATAAACAAAAAAAAATCGTAAAAAATTAATTTGGCACAAAAATTAACAACGTGGTTTGTTTTTGTTCTCAAAATACGACTTTCATAACAATAAGTTAGATTCTTAGAAAAAGTAATGGCACTATTCTCTGAAATTTTTAAAAATTTCGTTTTTTATTTATTTTGACAAAGGGAGAACCTGAAATAATATTTTCCAACTGAATTCTTCCTTGTTCCGCTAAATTAAGGCTTCAAGAAATAAAAAACCGGATTCGGACATTCAAACGTCCGAAGGGTCACACAGCTTCCAGGTGGGGGATCTTGATAGGTCAAGAGATCAAGGGACGATATAAAAAAAGGGGGATGCGGGCCCTTTTTTTAAAAAGAGAACTCTCTGGGCCAAAGGGTTATGGGAAAAAGCTAGCCAGTGTCCACTACGAAGATGACCCAGAGGTCACCTACGAAACCCTCCGAGTGTCCACCCTATTCTTTTAATCGGAATGGGATAACGGATACGAAAAAAAATAAGGGGATGCTTCATTTTCCGATAGAACCGGTCCCCGATGGTCAAGCGCTAAAATGACCAAACCTGTTTAACGTTTAAGTTTTTATAATTTTTGAGAGCGAAAGGATAACCGTCGCGAGTAAAAATCTTGATATCGGACTTCCTTTCTCTTAAGAATCCTTGGCCTAAAAAGCGTCCGTGTCTTGACTTCCTCAACAATTCAGCATCATGGAATCCTTTTTTTATTTATATTTATTTCTGAACGGAAAAACCGTCTTTTTATCCCTCTCAAATTAGAGTTACGCAACTCGTTTATTCTCAGATTTCCTCCTCGGACGTCATCCGAGGTCGAAAAATCAACTTTTGCACATTTTTCTTTCGACGTTTAGCATCTTTTCCTCGAATAAATGCGTTGGCCTAAAAAAGGCATTGAATACCGATATCCGGCCAAGGACAAACTATTGTGAACGTGAAAAAAAAAATCACCGAATTGGATAGGGAAAAAAAAAACATTTTTTTTTTAATTTTGAAAATTTAGCGATTTAGTGTTAATCAAGGTTTTTGATAGGATTTTGGGTTCTTGAAATGTTGATTTTGGTTTTTTAGATAAGAAGTTGAATTTAATTTTGTGTTGATCAAGGTTTTTAATAGGAATTGGGGTTCTTGAAATGTTGAGTTTGGGTTTTTAGATAAGTTGAATTTATTTTTGTGTTGATAAAAGGTAAAGAGGAATTTAAGTTTTTGATAAGAATTTTATTTTATGGAAGATTTTTGACAGAAATTTTGATTTTTTGAATATTAAGGATTTTTTTTAGTGTTAATCAAGGTTTTTGATAGGATTTTGGGTTCTTGAAATGTTGATTTTTTGGTTTTTTAGATAAGAAGTTGAATTTAATTTTGTGTTGATCAAGGTTTTTAATAGGGATTTGGGTTGTTGAAATGTTGATTTTGGGTTTTTAGATAAGTTGAATTTAGTTTTGTGTTGATAAAAGGTTTTTTAAAGAGGAATTTAGGTTTTTGGAGTTAATTTTGAGTTTTCAGATAAGAATTTTGTTTTATTTTATCAAAGTTTTTTTATAGAAATTTTGATTTTTTGACTAAGTATGAGCTTCAAAATCAAAATTTGAGGTCGAAAACAAAATTGTGAACCGACATGACAAAAATCGCAGGCGAAATTGAAAATAAATTATAAAATAAAAATTGAGGGTCAATAAACTAAAAAAATTTTGTCATCATTTTATAAATAGGGTTCGGAATTGTTTACATAGTCTAAAAAAGCGAATCAGCATCTTGAATTTCTTTTATCTCGGCAGATTCAAGCCCGATAAAAATTTTCAAAAAACTGGGTGAGAATTGATAAGTTGCCTCTTTATCGAAAAAGAGATTAAAATCGAGTCTTTTTTGTAAAGCGATAAAAACGGCGTGAAACGTACACTCGACCCGTGTCGAACGTGTTTTTATACAAAAAAAAAAGTCCATTATATCTCCCCTTTACAAAAATACGGGATATTTCACAAAAAAAGTTAGGGGTCGCCCTTAATTTATAAGGCGAATTAAACGGGTGACAGGCCGGCTGAGCTTTGAAAAGAAGTTAAGGACGGGAAAACTAGACAAAAAACGCGTTTTTAGGCCCAAAAAAGGGTTGGCCCCCAGGTGGGGAGGCACTTGCGGACCCCCCTCGAAACAGATGTTACCAGGATTGTGGAAAACACCTTCCATTCTTGTCTATATGCCGCAATAATGCATCATCTGTCCTTTCTCCCTTGACCTGGGATAAGCGCTTTTCACTTAAACCCTTCCAAACACATGCTACCGTTTTTCCCCATTTCTAGCACGCAGATATAAAATATCAAAAAGGACGTTTTCTCAGCTCCTTGTGGACCGATTAACTTAAAATTTGGCATACATCTTCTTTATTATGATGAGAAGAAACCATAAAAATTTCAAGTCGTTCGGTCCATAGGGAGCTGAGAAATCGCACTTTTTGTCTCCATACTAAATTTTGGCTAAAATGGGAAGAAAAAAAGTTAGCTCCCAGTGGGTTTCGAACCTACGACCTTCTGCTGTAAAAAATTAGAAGGCCGTAGGTTCGAATCCTACTTAAAGCTTTTTTTTTTTTTTATTTAATTTAATAAATTTTTGCTATTTTCAACCTTTTCTAATTCAAACCTAAATTGCTCACGAACGGCTAAACCTTATAAGTAAGACAGATTTTTCTAATTCCTTTTCTGATTTTTAATTCCCATGGTCGCTTCCCTTTAAATTTTTTTTCTTCAAGTGGGAGTCCGGAAGATATCCGTTGAGGAAACTGGTCCCATCCTTTTGTCCCTTAACTGGTCATTGTAATCAAAAATTTCCCCCTTCGGACCACCCCCTCGCCCTCGGGGCGATTCCGACCTCGAGGACGTTACATCGACGTGAAATTCCGTTGACGGGTCGTCTTAGGTCACGGAAGGGGTGAGCTGGACACTGGTCAGAAATTCCATTAATCACTTGTCCTTCCCCTTTTTTTTCTTCGATCAGCCTTCCCCTTGCTCCCCCCCTTTTTTTTATAATCACCTGTAACTAGGACGAGTTATCTTCCCGCAATCTTTACAAATAATTCACCGTTTAAGTAGCCAGTATTCTTAGATAAAAATATAGGTGTTAAGGTAACGATTTTCACTTTGATGGATTTTTACTTTTTTTGATAAAAATTTTTATCTTAACCTACTTTCGTTTAAAAGGGAAATAAGTCAAAAAAAAATACTCAAATATTAACATTTTTCATCAAAATTTCAACAGATTTTGAAGATTCTGAAGTCGGTTTTGGGATATAAAAATATTTTTTTCGACCTCACTCAAGGAGGGACCCTTCTTCACTTTTTTGACCCGAAAATTTTTTATTTTTTGATTTCACTCAAAAGCTGGTTTTTGACTATTTTTGGGATGAGAAACACGAATCTGAAGCCGGTTTTGGGATATAAAAATATTTTTTTCGACCTCACTCAAGGAGGGACCCGTCTTCACTTTTTTGACCCGAAAATTTTCATTTTTTGATTTCACTCAAAAGCTGGTTTTTGACTATTTTTGGGATGAGAAACACGAATCTGAAGTCGGTTTTGGGATATAAAAACATTTTTTTCGACCTCTCTCAAGGGGGGACCCTTCTTCACTTTTTTGACCCAAAAATTTTCATTTTTTGATTACGCCCAAAAGCTGGTTTTTGACTATTTTTGGAATGAGAAACACGAATCTGAAGTCGGTTTTGGGATATAAAAACATTTTTTTCGACCTATCTCAAGGGGGGACCCTTCTTAACTTTGTTGACCCGAAAATTTTTGTTTTTTGATTTCACCCAAAAGCTGGTTTTTGACTATTTTTGGGATGATAAACACGAATCTGAAGTCAGTTTTGGGATCTGAAAACTTTTTTTCCACCTCACCCAAGGAGGGACCCCTCAAATCTTCATTCTTTTATTTTATTTGGTCACACACCCCTTTTTAAAAGAGATGTTTATGATCGTTGTTTAAATATAAGAAATAAAAGGTCTAAAATTACGAGACGTGATAACTTTATGAGGAAAAGGGGTGAATGTTCGGTGAGAACGAGGAAAAGGCGACATTTTTGAGAAATAACTTAAAGGGGTCCGTTGCTGACCCTGAGGGATTAGGAAAGATGACCAAAACAAACAGGGATGACAAAAGGTAAAAAAGAAAGGAGGGTCGCCCCTTTTGTCTATTGTCCTAGGGGTTGAATAATTGAGCAAAGCGATGACTTCATATTAATCCCAGTGACAGCCATTGTGTCCGACCCTTCACTCAACCGTCCGTCTTATCAAGTTCTCAAGGAAATCGTTATTGAAATTTCATCTTTTTTCAGGTTCCCTGCCACCAAGTCCTGCAGATTCGGGAGTCTCGGACGTGGACAGTTCAAGCAGCGGCCACACCAGCAACGACGAGCTCAGAGCGAGACTTCAACCCCCGCACAATTATTACCAACCAACAGGTAAAAAAATACCGATTTTTCGCCGTTTTTCGGTAAGATTTGGCATCTTCAAGTCTTACTGTTTTTTGAGGACAAATACATTTCTTTGGTTTTTCGTTTTTGTTTTTAGCCAACTCGTGCAGAAGGTCGCCCGAATCTGGAACGACGATGGGCGGGCTATACCCTTCAGCTCATTTTCTTTCTCCTTATTACCACCACCAACCTCAAACCTACCCCAACAGAACACGTAAGTTATCTTCTTTAACCCTCAAAATCGAAAAAAAAATTCGAACGTTTTTTGAATCGAAAAGTGTCCATCCAGGTTTTATATATACACTGGCACCCTTCCCAGAAGTCCGGGAGGGGCCCACTGTCAAGGACGTCGTTAAAAGCAGAAAATTTTTCGCCCTCAGCGAAGAAATCGCCTATCATTTTTTATCGGAATGCTTTTTTTCCTTCCCCTCAGAGTTATGTAAGCGGCGGGGTTTTGTTGAAATAATGCAAGTGTTTGACTGCGAAGCTAACGCCCTCCCCAAGGCCGCCTCTTCCCCACCACCACTCCCAAGGAGAATTCGCCAATACGAGAGTAAACACTCTCTGTTTCATTTCCACATCGCACATCAAAAACTAATAGATCATAAATCATATATATATTCTTTTCTGGCATATATATAGATATATATATATATATGGTTTTTAGGTAGTTTGTGGACCTCTTTTGTTTTGCTGTAATCAAGAATGCAGTGGAAATAATCCAAAAGTGAATCGAGAGGTGCACTCTGGTTGTCGAAAAACGCTCAATTTTAGCTTCTTCGTTATGTTCTAATTTAGTTAAAGTTTGGCGTGACATTCAGGGTAAATTGTAGAAGCGCATGCGTTGCGACCTTGGATGAAAGTCAGTGTGTCGTTGCACTTGAAAGGAGACGCAATTGTTTTAATTTGATTAGTTATGGGGATGTATTTTGGCTATTGTAAATTGTGCTGCTTGATTGGGTTGATCGGTGGCCTCTGATTCTTCGGTCGGTTTTCCCGTGATGGAAAAAAGGGCTCGGGGAATTCTTCAAACCGGGCCCCGGCTAATAAAAGAGGTTGTGTGGAAGGCCAAAGTGGCCGCCAGCCATTTCCTGGTCAATGCACGCTCTCCGCCATCTTTTCGGATCCAAGGACAAACTCCCACACGTCCCCCCTTGCCGATCGTTCTTCCTCGAGTTGGCATCTTCAAATATTTACGCGCGCCGGCTTCGGAAAAATGGTGGAAAACATCCTGTCTTGAAGCGAGGCTATATTTGATGATATTTTGCTTAGCTTGGGGAGTTTTTATGTATTTATAGAGGAGTGGGACGCAGGTTCAAGGGAGGACACGTGGGACCTTCGCCAATTCGAAGTGTTTACCCTAGGTCAGAAACTAGATGATTATTTTTCATGCTGCAATTTAAAGATGGCAAACATAGGAAAGCGCTTTGGCACCTACATTACGGTTCAAAAAACAGTCTATAACCAGATTGTTTATTGCAGAGAAAAATAATTTAAAGCGACTTCATGGCAGCCTTCCATTGGCCCAAAATTTGCCTGCCAATAGTCCAAGAGTTCCTGGCCTCCTATTGGTGCAGGTGTTTCTGGTCTGCTAAGTTTCTGGGCAGTTCCTGTCCTCCCATTGGCCCAAGAGTTCCTGACGTCCTATTGGTGCAGGAGTTTCTGGTCTGCTATTGGTCCAAGAGTGCTGGCCTCCTATTGGTCCTTCAGTTTCTGTCCTCCTATTGGCCCAATAGTTTCTGGCGTGCTCAGCATTGGCACTTACAATTTTCAAATGGCTTTACTAATTCTTCAAAATTTTCCAATCAAGAACGTACTGGTAATTCGAATTTTAATTGATTATTGAGGTTCTATACTAAATGTGAATTTGTTGTTAATTTATTTTTACAGTGACAGACGGTTATGGAGTCGCAGGAGGGGGCGGAGGGGGTGGAGGAAACGGTGGAGGAGGAGGAGGAGGATACATGGGACCACCTCAGAGCTATTTCGCACCACCCCAGGCACCCTCACCCCCGAGGGTTTCCGTCATACAAGCGGCAGCCTCCAGCTCCCACGACGACCTCTACATCTTCGACCTCGGATTCCAGCACAGGATGAAGAAAAAAGTCAAAAGGCCAAGAAACGGCGAAACGCTCACAGCGACAGGGCCTAAAAGGAAGAGCCGAGAAGGTACGTCGAAACATTTCATTCGGATTTCGTGTCAGGGTTCCCTTTGTTCCAATTTATAGACTAGTTCTTCCACTAGCCCAAGAGCTCTCCTATTGGCCCAAGAGTTTCTGCCCTCTTATTGAAGAGTTCTTGGCCCCTCAAATCATAGTACCAAAACTTTGCCCTTTACTTATATTCTGTTTTTCAGGGTCGACTACTTATCTGTGGGAATTTCTCCTCAAACTACTTCAGGACAGAGATTACTGCCCTCGTTACATCAAATGGACGAACAGGGAAAAAGGAGTTTTCAAACTGGTCGACTCGAAAGCCGTTTCCCGCCTTTGGGGTCTCCACAAAAACAAACCAGACATGAACTACGAAACAATGGGACGCGCATTAAGGTAAGTATCCAAACAAGCACATCCAACTTGGCATTTCCCATCCAAAATCGATCAGTTCCTAAAACGAAATTTTCAGGTACTATTACCAGAGAGGAATCCTCGCCAAAGTCGACGGCCAGCGATTGGTCTATCAGTTCGTTGACGTCCCAAAAGACATCATCGAGATCGACTGTAGCGGGGCGTGACCATCACTACGCTAAAATCAAACACAACCCTATTATAAAAAAAAATTGTTACCACTTTTTTCTTCTTTCTGGTGACACTTGTTGAACTTCACTATTTTTCTCTCTAATCGTTGTCTTTTTAAATGTTTTATCAATGTTTGCTGTTCAGACACACGCTCATCGATGTGGCTATTTTGCCCTACTTAGGGTGCTAAATGTTTACTAAGTGTCTTTTGCCAACGAACTCAAAAATAGTCGAAAATTATTATTTTTATATAAAAAAAAAAATTTAAAAAAAAATCGGGTTGTGTAAACGTGTCAAGTATTCTTTCGCTACATTTTCGTTTCATTTTCTGTTTTTTAACATTTTTGTCGCACTTTGCTCAACGGAATTTGGAAATTGTGAATGTAACCTAAAAATGCTTATCACGAGTTTTGTGATCTCACGATTGGTAAACCGGCAACCACTGCCACATTGAGACCAATTCTCTCTTTTTTGTATATATTTTAAGCCTACCATGACCTTTTTTTAAGCAAAATTTTATTGTATTTATTTATTCTTGTGTTCATAATCTTTTTTTTTTCTATTATTCTGGTTTAAGAGTCTATTCTTTAACATATATATAGATTTTATATATTATAGAAAAGTTGTATAAAAATATTTGATAACATTGTTTTATATTATGTACTTAATGTGTTTACCATATTTTTAGTTATTGTTAAGTTGATTATTTTCTATTAGAAAAAAAAATTGTATATTATAACTGTCCCAGTGTTTTTAATAGTAATAAATGTCGATTAATATATTTAAAAAAAAATTATATATTATTATAAAGAAAAAATTTAAGTACAAAAAGTTTACCATATTTTTCAAAAGTTTTAAATGTTCAATGTTTTTATTTCGCACTTTATTCCCTCCAGATGGATTTTGGTAAGGTTAGCCTGAAAATACTGCCAGTGCCTCCATGATATATGGTGGGTAGAAAAAAAAAAAACGAAAGCTGTGAAAAGCCTTGTTGGAGACTTCGGTCGGACTATGAGACTGATTTTGGAATGAGATATAAAAAAGTTGTTTTAAGTCGCCTTTGACACCATATTTTTTGTCATTTATCGCTAATTACCTCAAAAAGCTCAATTTTTGAACAAATTTTAAAAAAATCCGTTTTTATCCGAAAGCCCCATTTTGAATCCTGGTGCGATGAGAAACGAGTAAAATGTACCTTAGTATGTTAAAATAAAGACGGTGATATTTTTCATAATGTGAATTTGATGTAAATAATTATTTTTATGATATGTTGGGATTGCATTTACATAAAAAAACGAAAAAAAAACTCATTTTTAAAAAAGAATTTTACATTTTACAATAAAAAACGTTGTTAAAATTGAGAAAAATATTTGAAGTTTCTAAAATAATTCAGATGTTTACTTGTACTATTATTATAATGGAGTTGTTCACTGGTTCTTTTTAAATAATGCATAATAAAGTAACTTGAAAAATGTTTCTATTTATTAATTTTTTCCCTTTTTAGCGGATTTCCGCAGGAAAGTAGGCTATTGAGGTGGTCGTCACGGCGGCTCCCAGGCTAGAGGCTTATATATTTGTGATCAGGGAGCTCTGGGATCACAAAAATATAGGATGTTTATAGGAGGATATATATATTCTTTATATATAATATATAAAGAAATTTTTGACTTTGTATTTTGAGTATCACCACATAATACAGTCCACTGCAGCCCAAACTATGATAAAAAGTGGATAAAAAATGGTTTAAAAAATCCTAAACTGCCATAAATCGCCCTATCTGGCAATACTATCAAAGAGAAACCCATGTCAATGTCATTTTTTGCCTCAAGGACCAAATTTAAGTTCAGAAAAGCCAGTTTTCTTCCCAAAAACGCAAAAATCTTAGACAACGCCCACTGAAAGGTCTGAAATTGGATTTTAGGTTAGGTAAATAAAATAAAAATATATAAACAAATTGAGAGTTTATTATACACTTTACAAATATATCAATTTAACAATTTGTCACAATGTTTCCTGATGTACAGAAAAATATTTTTGTCCCCTAAGTAAATGCTATTTAAAACAAAAGCAAGAGCACTTGACACCTGTTTAGATAACAACCCTGTGCAAATAAAGTGAAAGGGACACCCTGTACTAAAAAATTAGGTAACTAAGAAAAAAAAGCGATTCATAAATGAGCATCGGGATTTTTAGTCAAGGAACAGAAAAGAAAAAGTACACTTGTCGACGAGATCACATAATTTCCATGACTATTAAGGCAAAGGTTTTTCAAAACACAGAGTATCTGAAATGTAGGGAAAAGTAGAAAAATAATTTGATTAACTTTTAGTGCCTTAAACAAGGAAAAAATGGTGATATTGGCAACGATTTTGAAATAAAAACGATGGAAGATTAAGAAGGGAAGAAATTTAAAAATTTCAGTTTTAATCCATCATGAAGGTTAAGCTGCTATAACAGTGCCACATACCAGAAAACCTTCCAGAAAGGATTTATTAAAAAATAAGATTTTCCAACCAATATTCGCAATAATGCTTAAAGGATTGTGGCAATATAAAACACAAATATTTCAAAACAATGAAAGATGGAAAATGAGACAAAATGGAAAGAAAAAAAAAGGTTGAAACCTTTAATTTAACTCCCTTCCTTATTTAAAAAATATCTATTGCCAATATTTTCTACTTTTCAGTACAAACGTTAAAAAAAGGCGGGGGATGCACTTTTGTACATTGGACTGATCACAGGTATTTAAAATAATACGCACAGCTTATAGATCACACCATAAAAAGGTTAACAGTACAGCCGATTCTATTGTTTTTAATCCTACAGAATAAACTGGAAGTCCGAATTGATGTAGAAACGCTAGAGGAAGTAGGGGGTGACTATCCTGGGAGGAATGACACGTTCTGAATCTGGGACTGCAGCGAAAAGGATCGCCTCGCGTTTTATCGCCGTTTCGAATGCGAGTATTGCTGCGATGTTGCCGCACCTGTAGCAGTAGTTTGGTGCCGACCAGACGGTCACTAGCTGGTTGTCGAACATGTACTTTAAACCTAAAAATAATTCAAAATAAAATATTTTCTTTTAATTGGCCGTAAATGTCGCAATTTTTGACGGATTATAGTGATATTTATACCATTGGAAAGCTCTTTAAATGAGCTTTCCGGAGGTATATATTATATCGATAAAATCAGCAAAAAAGTTGTTCAAATGTTCAGTCAAGAAATGAGCAATTGTTGTACCTTCATGGACTAACTGATGTGCCCGACATATTAGAGTTAGCTTATTGATGTTCATGAATTCTTTGGTGACTTTGGAACCGAAAAGCCAACCCGCTCCTCTCGGACTTACACCCCACTCGTCATCCAAATCGTCAGGATCGGACCACACAAGATCACAGAATGCTCCTAAAAATTTATGATTTAAAAAAAATCTTTTTTTGTTGTTTTAGTTTACCTTTATTTGGTATTTCTTTGTTTCTTTCTATACATCTGACCTGATCCAATGTCATGATATCAGGAGAAAGGCCACCATGTACACAAAGCACTTGTTCATCTATTAACTAAAAATCGATATTTTAGTTTAGAAAATTATTATTATTATTATTATTATACTTACAGCAGCGATAGTTAACAAATCGAAAACCCGACAGCAGTATTTCCATGGATTTACGTTTCCGTATTTATTTTGACATTCGTCTATGAAATAAGGAATAAAAGATTGACAGTTTAATTTTTACCGTAGAAACCGTAGACTTGGGTTATTTGCCGGGTTTCGTGGTTACCACGGAGAAGGGTTATTTTATCGGGCCATCTTGCTTTGAGGGTTAGAAGTCTAGTGAAAGTTTCAAGGCTGTAATATCCTCGGTCTACGAAGTCACCCATGAAAATATAGTTCGTGTTGGGAACTTGTCCTCCTGAACGGAAAAGCTGCTCCATGTCATAAAACTGAAAGTTTAAAAAGTGTTAGATTGGCAACACTGATATCTCCAATAATAAGAATGATGCTTTAAACTGGCAAAACTGATGTTTTATACAATGTAGAAGATATGGTCCCTGAAGAGTTCAGGGAACTGTAATATAAAGGTGTCCAATCGAAAGGATACTAGTATCTGGTTAAAACCAGCTAAAATAGGTCCCAAAAGGCAAAAAAAGAGGTCCTAACTACATAAAAAGAGGACCAAACCACATAAAAAGGGGCCCAAACCGCAAATATGGCGTTTAAGCATGTAGTAACCGCATAAAAATGGGTCTTGATATCTTTAGAAGGGCCCAAAAACATAAAAAGGATTTGAACTTAATAAACCAGGTCCGAACCGCATAAAAAGGGTCCAAACTACATAAATAGGGTCTAAAATCTATCAAAGGAGTCCAAAACACATGAAAAAAGGTCCAAACCGCATTAAAAAGGGTCCAAAAAAGATACATTTAAAGGGCCCAAACCGGGTCCAAACTCCATAAATAGGGTCTTAACTCTATCAAAAGAGTCCAAAACACATAAAAAAAGGTCCAAACCGCATTAAAAATGGTCCAAAACACATACATATTAAGCGCCCAAACCGGGTCCAAACTGCATAACAAGGGTTCAAACTACATAAATAGGGTCTAAACTCTATAAAAAGAGTCCAAAACACATAAAAAAGGGTCCGAAACAGATACATTTAAAGAGCCCAAATCGGGTCCAAACTGCATAAAAAGGGTCTAAACTCTATCAAAAGAGTCCAAAACACATAAAGAAGGGTCCGAAATGGATACATTTATAGGGCCCAAACCGGGTCCAAACTGCATAAAAAGGGTCCAAACTCCATAATATAGGGTCTAAACTCTATCAAAAGAGTCCAAAACACATACAAAAGGTCCAAACCGCATTAAAAAGGGTCCAAAACACGTACATATTATATGCCCAAACCGGGTCCAAACTGCATAAAAAGAGTTCAAAACACATAAAAAAAGGTCCAAACCGCATTAAAAAGGGTCCAAAACACATACATATTAAGGGCCCAAACCAGACAAAAAAGGGTCCAAAACGCATACATGAGGGTCCAAACAGCATAAAAGATGTCCAGACCACTTAAATAAAGGTTTAACTCACATAGAAAGGGTCCAAACCTGATTTCCAAAATTCCAGGGTCCAAATCACACGAGAGGGGTCACAAGCCTAAGAAGAGTCCAAACCGCTTAAAAGGTGCATGAACTACATAAAGAGGGTCCAAATCACATACCTAAATGGTGCCCAAACCTCTAATAGGAGTCCAAACCATTGAAAAGAGGTCCAAATCAAGAAAAGGCCCAAATCATGAAAGGAGACAACTCTAAATGTGGTCCAAACCACATAAAAAGGGACAATAATAAGAATGGTCCAAACCAGACTAACCGGGACTACTTGAAAAGAGGTCCAAACTGCATAAAAAGGGTCCAAACTCCATAAATAGGGTCTAAACTCTATAAAAAGAGTCCAAAACACATAAAAAAGGTCCAAACCGCATTAAAAAGGGTCCAAAAAAGATACATATAAAGGGCCCAAACCAGGTCCAAACTGCATAAAAAGGGTCTAAACTTTATAAAAAGAGCCCAAAACACATAAAAAAAGGTCCATACCGCATTAAAAAGGGTCCAAAACACATACATTTAAGGGGCCCAAACTGGGTCCAAACTCGTAAATAGGGTTTAAACTCTATAAAAAAAATGGTCCAAACTGCATTAAAAAGGGTCCAAAACACATACATATAGAATGTCCAAACCAGACAAAAAAGAGTCCAAAACGCATATATGAGGGTCCAAACAGCAAAAAAAATGTCCAGACCACTTAAATAAAGGGTTTAACTCAAATAGAAAGGGTCAAACCTGATTTCCAAAATTCGAGGGTCCAAATCACACGAGAGGGGTCACAAGCATAAGAAGAGTCCCAACTGCTTAAAAGCTACCTGAACTACATAAAGAGGGTCCAAATATGTCATTTGGACATACCTAATTGGTGCCCAAATCTCTAATAGGGCTCCAAAACATTGAAAAGAGGTCCAAACTGCATAGAAGGCCCAACTTTGAGTAAAAAGTATCTTTACAAGGGGAAAAACAAAAGATTTTTACCTGGCCGTGGATATCACCGCAGACGGTAACCGGAGTCGAAACCGGCTGAACATTTCCTTCCTCCAATAATAAATCACAGACGATATTACACAGTTTCTAAACATAAATTAGAAAATAATGAAAAAGTGAGGAGATAAAATGGCGTTTTCCTCACCTTTAGATCGTTCTCTGGCAAATATTTACACTTTTGAGCGATGTCTATCCATTCGTCCAGCTCGGACATTTTGTTCGTTTAATATAAAAAACACTTTTTTGGCCGTTTTAAAAGTCACTAGTTAAATAAAATAATGAAGAAAAAAAGAGGAAGGAATGCTACACGACAGGAGTTGAGGTTGAGGAAGGCATCTCGCATGGTTTGACCGAAGAGCGACAACCGAGAACCGGTTTTTAGTTGATCTAGGAACGCGGCAGCGTTTCGCCTTGCAATGACAGACAAAAACCGAGTGTTGCAGTGACAAAATAAAAACAAAATAGAAACAAAAAAGTTTTAGTCGGTTTTTGGTTCATTTTGCATGATTTAGACCCTTTTTTGGTAGGGTTTTTGGATATATTTAGACCCCTTTAATTTTTGTCAGGTTTTAACTCAATTTTCAGAATTCAGACACTTTTCTTGTTGGTTTTTTGTCGGGGTTGTCACTCATTATGTAGAAGAGAACCTTTGGTTGTTGGGTTTCTTACAGATTTTTTTTTTTTTTGGCTTTTTAAGTTGTGTTTGGGTAGGTATATCTCAGCAGCCGACGATGGCAATGATGGCAGGGGGAGGTTGGAGAGGGTCAAGGAGGGTGTGAAGTAATGGAGGTGATGGGAGAGTTAGATCCTTTACCATTTTATTTGCTTGCTCAGATAAGAAAACCGGTTAACCGAGAACCGGTTAGAAACACCGTCACATCTAGCAACCGTTGCCCTTGAGCTTTAAGATAGCTCACAGCCTTTTAGATCGACCTTTGAATATTGCACTTTATTTTTCATTTACTAAATTTAAATGATTTCGAATAAATTTAAATTAATTTTGAATCAAAATGATTGTTTGAATTTCAATAATTATAAGGAAGATGATTTTCCTGTAACAAAAAAGCCCGCCAATTTAATCCTAAAGACAAAATTTTGCTGGAAATTCGTGCAGTAATGGAGACTGAATTCATGATCATCTTTTTTAAAAAAAATGTTCAAAAATCTTATAGGGCGCGGTCATGTGACGTCACACGCAAGGTTATGAATCTTCTGATAAGGAGTTCTAAGGTCCAGAAACAAAAGAGTTAGTTCGACTTCAAAGAGATGCCACGTCCCTCCAGACGAAAGGCAGCGAATTAGAGGAATACATTACTTACTACATTGTAGCAAAACATCCTTCTTCAATACCTTAACTCAAAATACCTATTCCAGAATTATTGGAAGAATACCTCTTGGCCATTAAACTATCTCAAATACTTCTGCAGAGTTATAAAGTATAAACCCCGTGGCTTGGGTAAGAGATGATGTTTTAGCCAATAGGAGAGCAGAATAGGAATAGAGAGTTTTGATTGGCCAGGAATTTCAGGGGAGAACCTTTTCGTATTTACCTATTTTATTGAAAATGTACACAAAGGCAGGGGCGGATCGCGCCGCCGGGCTACCGAGATTTTTTTTTTTCTCGAACTAAAATAGGAAATTAGCTAAAAGAGCAAAAAAGTCGAGGTACTGAAACATTTCACAGGGGCCTGGGCTATTCGAAAACGTTTAAGTGGAGGTTTTTGAAGAAAATTGGGGTTTTAAAATTGTTGATTTTGAGGTTTTGACAAAATAAATTGCATTTAAATCGCTGATTCTGAGGTTTTTTGAAGAAAAATTGGCACTTAAAACCATGAATTTGAGGTTTCTGACAAAAAATTGTCTCTTTGAAGTTGATTTTAGGTTTTTTTTAAACGGAAATTTGGCTTTAAAAATGTTGACTTTGAGGTTTTTGAAGAAAATTTGGCTCTTAGAATTTTGATTTTGAGGTTTTTGGACGAAAATTAGGCTTTGCAAATGACAATTTTAAGATTTTTGAAGAAAAATTGGCTCTTAAAACCTTGATTTTGAGATTTTCGACGAAAAAGGGCTTTTAAAACTTTTATTTTGAGGTTTATGGACGAAAATTGGTCCAGTGTTGCCAGATTGGGCGATTCATTGAGGTTTGGACTCTTTTAAACGAACCAGTGTTGCCTAATTGGAGGCTCCTTTAGACCACATCCAGTGTTGCCAGATTGAGCGATTTACCCCAACGTTCCCAAACCTACATGGAAATGATAAAAATAAAACATTTACTAAGGACATTTATGTATTTACAATAAAAGACAACAACAATAATCTAAATTATTATAGAGTGAACTCAAGGCAAATTTTTCATTAAAAAAAAATTTCTCAACACAAAATTTCGTAAACCAGATAAAAACAATTTCATTTAAATTAAGACACAGAGTTCCAACTCCTCTATGTTTAGAGTCTATCAGACTTTTGGTTTTATAGACAATCCAATTTTACAAATACTTTATTAGCACCAATAATCAATATAAAATATAACAATAAAGTGTTTTTTCATTTAAAATGGCTATTGTGATTCACTCTTGCCTTTTTTTTCTCTAATTTTATGGTAACACGTTATTAAACAGCCAAAAAAAGAAAAAAAAATTTATTTACAGACTGTTTATTATACAATTTCCCTACTTTGCAATGGTTTTTTAAACAAAAATGTGTAAAAACATTTTTTTTTATATGTACAAATATAAAAAATCTGCAAAAAAGTGCTTTTTTATATAAAATTCAAAAGCTATGTTATTCAATGCACTATTTGTTAATAAAAACTGAGTTTTTAAAATATTTATAGGCCTTTTTTTTCCAATTTCCCCCTGTATCACACAGGAATTTTTTCTACAAAAATGGACTAAAAGATGTATTTTTTGTCCTTTTTATTATTTTACTGGCAGTCGTTACTCAGTCTCTTTTTTATATGAAAAGTCTGGAATTAAGACACATCTAAAAAATTGAGTCTAAAAAAATCCCTTGTCTTTTTATTATTGGAATTTTTTTTGTGCTTTTTTGGGTTCAATTGACGTTTGGGGGGAAAAAAAGAGGAACTTAAAAAAAGCGTTAGTTCCATATTTTCATTGCAAAGCAGTAAAAACATGAAAATTAGCTAAATAAAAAAAAAATACTGGATAAAAACAAAATATTTACAAAAAATGGTGTTTGTACTAAATTAAAAACAGAAGACTAATCGGCCTGGCAGTGAATGAAACCCGATTTGGGGTTTTTTAAGGGTCTTAAAATGGCTAGATTGGAAAAAGAGTCGTTAGTTCGAAATGTGGCCGCTAGGCGTGAATTTGAAACCTTCCATTCTAAAAAAATCGTTTTTCCCAAAGTCTAGCCATTTTTTGAAAACCCATAAAATAGATAACAAAATAGACAACCCGTCCACCTATTTTTTTTTCTTATTTACAAGGAGCTCCTGCTCTTTTTTTCAGAGGAACAATAATCCTGAATTGGTAACTAAATTTTTTTTAAATGGCATCAGGGAGGGTACACCTGGGGAAAACAATTTTTTATGGTAACACATTTTTTTAGGAATTTAAAATTTCTTTAAAAAAATCACAAACAGAATTGTGGGTAAAAAAGGCTTTTAAAAACTTTGGTCACTGCAAAAAAATACTTCCTCCCCCAGAAGAGAAAACTATGCACAAAATTTTATTTACAAAAAAATTTTTTTTTGTTTTTTTCAACTTTTTATATAAAAAATTAATTTTTCCCTATGATAAAAACGAGAGTTTAGCACCCTACTACCTCTGGATGGTCGAGTTGAGCAGGAATGGGACGTAGAACATTTTGCTTTCTAGAAGTAGAGATGCTGCGGACTGGACCTGAAAATATTTTTTATGTTTTGAGATTGTTTTTGGGGTTTTGATTTTCGTACCTCTGGCAGTCTTACGAGAAGGTCATGAAATCTATTAGGATTATTTGGTGCATTATGTTCGACGTAGGTCCTTAAACATGTCATATAACGTTCCTGTATCGCTTCCAGCTCGTTTGAACCACCTCTCGCTGAAAAAAGAAAGTTTAACATTTTGAAATGGAGTGGGGGCGTTGATTTACAGGGGCGGACTGGCCCAAGAGGGGCGAATTTTCGTCAAAAAACCTCAAAATCAACATTTAAAAAGCCTAATTTTCGTGAAAAAACCTCGAAACCAACATTTAAAAAGCCTAATTTTTGGTCAAAAAACCTCGAAATCAACAAAAACCTCAAAATCAACATTGGTATAGCCCAATTTTGGTTAAAAAAAAACCCTCGAAATTTATGAAGCCTAATTTTCGTACAAAAACCTTAAAATCAACATTTAAAAAGACAAATTTTCGTCAAAAACCTCAAAATTAACATTTGTAAAACCTAATTTTAGTATATTAAAAAAAACATCTCAAAATCAACATTTATAATGCCTAATTTTCGTCCAAAAACCACATATTCAATATTTATAAAGCCAAATTTTCGTCAAAATCAACAATTATTAATTACTAATTTCGGACAAAAAACCTCAAAATCAACTTTAAATTGGCAATTTTTCGTCAAAAAACCTCAATATCATGGTTATAAGAGCAAATTTTTTTTGTAAAAAATCTCAAAATCAACGTTTTAAGTGCAATTTCTTTTATCAAAAACCTCAGAATAAACATTTTAAAACCCAAATTTCATTCAAAAACCTCAAAGTTAACATTCAAAACTTTGCAAAGGTTTTCATTTTTTTAAAAAGGGGGGCGCACTGTGAAAAAATTTAGGAACCTCTGTTTTTTCTAAATATATTTTTCTAAGAACCAATTTTCTGCGCCCCCAACCTCCCCCTTAACTAAAAACCCACCCACGCCCTAAGGTCCCAGTCCGCCCCTGTTGATATCATTATGGATTTGGATGGTTTTCGATTAAATTTTAATGGATTTAGATGGTTTTCGATGTGGATTTGGATAGGAAAGATCCTCAATCATCGTTTCTTGGTGAAAATATGATAAAATTTACCAGGATTCAGCATAATGATGACTTTCAAGCAGACGTATTCCTGCATCGTGAGTTTAATCCGTCTAAACATGAGTGTGACGTGGGTTATCTTTTCGACCATTAGGCCGACGTCTTGCCGTAGCTGGTCCATCGTTATCGGCCTCCCCATCATCGAAGTCAGACACGTTTGGAGCGTACATAGATTGTTCGAGACCTTCAAAAAAACCGTCAAAAATCACTTTTCAGAAAAAAAAATCGAAAAACTTACTTCTTGAGTGAAATGAGCTTCGGTCCCGTCCGAGCCCGTACTCGCCAATTTGTGAGCTCCGTGTATCGCTTGGTAAGCTGACGTCGTTAAAACTAAAAGCTCGTGCCATTTATGCGTTAACAGCCTTGTATGGACCTAAAAATAAAAAAAAAAAAAAATTATCTCGTAAATTGAAAAATTTTTTTGACTTACTTCTACGGGGAGTTCAAGGTAAAATGGTAATCGTTTGGTCCACTGAACTAGCTTGTACACTATAGAATCGCCGATTTGCATCAGCTTGTCAGAAAGATCAGATTTATGTTCTAGGAGATCTTCAAGATTCTGGAAAGAAAGATGAGATTTTTCTAGGGATGGAGGTTTGAGGCTTACTCTAAGGGTGGCGATGTCTTGAAATTCATCGCAGTCTATTAAAGTTTGGATCATCGACAATGTCGTGTCTATGGGGAGGGCCCAGTCTCGTGATGAGCTCACCGCGTTGTCTAGCCTCTGTCTTAAATGGACAACCTAAAAAAATAAGAGAAATACATTATATATAATAGATGTCGTGGTGTGACGACATGTCTTTGGTCAAATGGACGGGAAACACGTGCTTTCTTGTCGTCATATGCTCGCATTCTTGCTTTTCCCAAAAGTTACTTTAAATGATAAGAGAAAAGGGGCGGCCTTTGATAAGGACGAAGCCGGAGGTTGTGCCGGTGCCACCGGTTGTGAACGGCCGGTTGAAGACGCCTACTGGCTCGCCATGTTTGTTATTGAAGAGTGATGGTTAACGCACGTGGGTTTTCGTGCGAGTCACTTTGATCTGTTTTGGGTGATCTTGGATCTTTCTTGGTTTATCTTTTAGTTTAAAAGTGATAGTGGGAAAAGTAAGGAAGTGAACTAGCCCGTTTCCATTGCCTGGACCATTTTATCATGTCGGACAACGTCGATTCAGCCGTCACCGGCGCCGCCTCCAAGGCTGAGTGTGGCCCTGGGGCCCTTGAACTTATCTTAAGCCAACACATATACATATATACATCCCCAGGTTTGGAATGACCTACATATTCGTGATCAGGAGATCGTCCTGATTACGAATATATAAGCCTCTAAGCCGAAAGCCGCCGTGAGGCCGACCCCAATAGCCTGCTTTCCTCCGGAAATCCGCTAATAAAATTATGGTTTTAGATGTTTATTTACTTACTTCACTGGGGTTCGTTAAAGCAGTCTTTAAAATGGTTCCGTTGACCAGATGTGGGGGAATCCCGTGTTCGGGACTTATTGGTGGCTTCCCTTTCTCGCTGATGCCCTTCATTTGACCGTTCCGGACCGATTTTTTATGCTTTTTATATTTGACTTTGTACAAATTGTAGACGGCGCCGGAATTCCGTCCTCCTGGCATTCGATCCTCTCGGACGGCTGAAAATATTTTGAAGGGTCAGAAACTGCAGAAAGATTTGATTGTTGCGAATACCTTGGAGGACCATCCCTTGCTCGATACATTTTTTAAATCTACAGTATTGACATCGGTTTCTCTGCGCTTTCGTGATCTCGCAAACGCCGTCCGCCACGCACGTGTAGACCCGCCGGTTTTGTACGGTCCTTTTGAAAAATCCTTTACATCTGAAATCAAAATAATCGATATAAGAAATAATAGGGTTCTGTTGACACTTATTGATAGCAAAATTATGGGTTTTGGGCTATTTTTAAGGCTAGAAACGTAAGTTTTATTTTGGAATATGAGAACATTTTTTTCGACCTTAGTAAAGGGGGGACCTTTTACTTTTTCGACCCGAAAATTTTCATTTTTTGATTCCATTCAAAAGCTGGTTTTTGACTATGTTTGAGATGTGGAACACGAATCTGAAGTCGGTTTTGTGATATAAAAACATTTTTTTCGACCTCAATCAAGGGGGGACCCTTCACTTTTTTGACCCGAAAATTTTAATTTTTTGATTCCACCCAAAAGCTGGTTTTTGACTATTTTTGGGATGAGAAACACGAATCTGAAGTCGGTTTTGGGATATAAAAACATTTTTTTCGACCTCACTCAAGGGGGGACCCTTCTTCACTTTTTTGACCCGAAAATTTTTATTTTTTGATTTCACTCAAAAGCTGGTTTTTGACTATTTTTGGGATGAGAAACACGAATCTGAAGTCGGTTTTGGGATATAAAAACATTTTTTTCGACCTCACCAAACGACCCTTCTTCGCTTTTCATGCTCGAAAATTTTCCTTTTTTTTTAAATTTCAATCTGGATTTTTTTATTATTTTGAGGTTGACACTTGACAGACAGAAATAAAAAATTTGTCATTTTCTTTGAACTTCGTTAAAACGAGAAATTTTAAAGATTCCGACTTTTTGTCCTCCAAATTTCCCTTTTCGCATATTCAGTCATACTTACCCCACCTAACTTTCACCTTTATTGTTGTCGATATTTAAAAATTTCGATTTCTAATTAATGAATATTGAAAAGATAATCTGAATTCATAACATGGCGGTGTCGTCAAACTGAAAAACTGGGTCGCCGAGATAATGAACTTAAATACGAGACAAGATAACGTTAAAAAAAATTTTCATCACTCATAAATATTTTTTTTATCCAGGTTCAAAAATAATTATTTTTTTTTCTTGTTGTGATAAGGGAATTGGGATATGTTACGGATGGGTTGCGACTGGTGTCAATAACCAGCCTTGGGCCAATCCAGCCTTGACCAAAATACAAAATGCCAACAACCAAGTGATGACGAGGAGGCCCCAAGGCTACTCCGATTCTCCCCCTCCGGTTGGTTGTCTTTTGCCCTTTTAAACTCCCGAGTGCCAACCAGAGAAGTCGGAACTGTCCCGTTTAACGCCAAATTACTTGTTTCCGTTTTTTATCTTACAAAATCGACTTCTGATTCTTGTTTTTCACCTTTGATGGACTCAAAAATCAAATTTTGGATGAAAATAAGATGTGAAAATTTTAAAATTTTAGGGTCGAAAAAGTGAAGAAGGGTCCCCCCTTGAGTGAGGTCGAAAAAAATGTTTTCATATCCCAAAACCGACTTCAGATTCGTGTTTCTCATCCCAAAAATAGTCAAAAACCAGCTTTTGGGTGGAATCAATAATGAAAATTTTCGAGCATGAAAATCAAAGAAGGGTCCCCCCTTGAGTGAGGTCGAAAAAAATGTTTTTATATCCCAAAACCGACTTCAGATTCGTGTTTCTCATCCCAAAATTAGTCAAAAACCAGCTTTTGAGTGAAATCAAAAAATGAAAATTTTCGGGTCAAAAAGGTGAAGAAGGGTCCCCCCTTGAGTGAGGTCGAAAAAAATGTTTTTGTATCCCAAAACCGACTTCAGATTCGTGTTTCTCATCCCAAAAATAGTCAAAAACCAGCTTTTGGGTGGAATCAAAAAATTAAAATTTTCGGGTCAAAAAAGTGAAGAAGGGTCCCCCCTTGAGTGAGGTCGAAAAAAATGTTTTTATATCCCAAAACCGACTTCAGATTCGTGTTTCTCATCCCAAAAATAGTCAAAAACCAGCTTTTGGGTGGAATCAAAAAATTAAAATTTTCGGGTCAAAAAAGTGAAGAAGGGTCCCCCCTTGAGTGAGGTCGAAAAAAATGTTTTAAATCCCAAAACCGACTTCAGATTCGTGTTTCTTATCCCAAAAATAGTCAAAAACGAGCTTTTAAGTGAAATCAAAAAATTAAAATTTTCGAGACAAAAAAGTGAAGAAGGGTCCCCCCTTGAGTGAGGTCGAAAAAAATGTTTTTATATCCCAAAACCGACGTAAAATTCGTGTTTTTCACCCTTTTATTAGTCAAAAACTACATTTTGGAAGAAATCAAAAAATGAAAAATTTTGGGTCAAAAAGTGAAGAATGGTAAGAATGGAAATTTTTTTTTCTGTCAACTGGATGTTTAACTCCGGTAATGGACGATAGAATGCGTGACTTACCCTTCGCAGGTGATGATGCCGTAATGAAGACCAGTCGCCTTATCTTCACAAATCATGCAGATCATTGGCTGTTCGTCGTCGTCATGGTCTTCCGGTTTGTTGGGCTGCTGTTTAGCCCAAGAGAGGTTTAAAGCTGTAATTTGCTGGGCGCCAGGAAGCTGCGAGAGATCACCGGCCCAGAGGCGTTCCATGTTGAGGGCCCGAGTGGCGTTCGTGTTCGCGTTACTTTCTTGACCTAAAGTTAAAAGGAGTTGAGCTGCGGTTTCTTCTTGGTTGGGCGCGGGTGGCCAGGTCGAGGTGGTCGGCTGTTCGGCGGGGGCGGGCTGCGACCAGACCATCGTCCTCACGCCGCCCACTTCGCCCATCAGGACGGTCGGCGCCGGGCGGGGTGTAGGCGCTTGCGGAGGCCTCATTTCGTTCCCGATCAGTTCTTGCCTCACGCCGTTCACCCGGACGTGTCCGCCGCTCGAGGGCTGCGCTTGTCCTGGCGGCCAGTAACCGGTGCTTGTCGCAGGCGGACCTCCCGATCCTCCCCCGTCGAATACGAGCTCCTCCTTCACCCGAACCTCACCGCTCTTCCTACCTCCACAATCAGGCGATAATCCCCTGCAAAAAAACAAAATCAACTTTACACATTGGGCCTAATCTTGCACATCATGGGCCCCGCAGCTAACCCCCTGGAAATAAGTCGAAAAACGTTCACAAACTGTCTTAAAATGCCTAAAAACAGTCAAAAAACTGTCCAAAGTCAGTTATCAAGCATGTTCTAAAATTGTCCAAAAACTACGAAATGGTTTAAGGGGGATTCTCCCATCAGAATTGTTTGTTTCTCATTCAAGAGATCGCAGCACTATCACCCCCAAAATTAATTTCCTCGTTTTGGGCACTAAAAATGGTCGGAAATTTTTTTTGAAAAGCGCGTTCTCATTCTTTCGGAAAACTACGTGCTGTTTAGAGAGCAGTTTTTTTGAAAAAATTTTCCTAGGAAAAATAGAAAATGCAATTTTCCACCAAAACTTTATTTTTGAAAAAACAGGTAGTCATCTTGTAGGTTTTGACGAGCTGATTAAAAATATGCTAATATTAAGATGATCGCATGGATAGATTCGTCGGTACGAGATTTTTAAGGCTTAGATGCTGCGAGGAAGGGGAGTTAAATTGTGGGGAAGAAAAGATAAATAAATATTTTCCCTTTGCCAAGGTCAGGGCCCTTCAAACCGGTTTTTATTTCAAGGAACCATTTGCCTGCTTTATTTTCTACTGTTATTTTTCTGTAATTTAAATCTTTATCCTTTGCAGACTGACTTTTCTGAAATCTGACTTTTTCATCGGAAAAATCGAAAATCCAGCTTTTTTTCGCCTCGTAGATCAGAAACGTTTGGTCCTACAAAAAATTTTAGTAGATCAAATTTGTAGCAAATTTAATAATCTTTAGTTTCGTTTTTATACTATTTTCTGCAATCTAACGCTGTAGCGTTCCGCCCCTCCAAGCAAAAACCCGAAATTTCAGTGCCTAAAAATGGCAAATGGCTAGGTCCAAGCCAAAAAATTTTTGTAATCTCCTTCTTACCTATTTTATGTTTTTTTGGGTCGCTGATTAGGAATCTGAAGTTTTCTAACAAAAATTTTGCCTGTCAAAATTGCAAAAAAAAGTCTAAATTTTGGCTTTTTTTGAGGTTTTTTTGATTATATCTCAAAAACTATAGGTTTCAGCGATTTGGCCGTTTAGTAAAAAAAGAAAGCTTATAAAATTATCTAAAAATCCATTTATCATTTTTCATCTTTGCCCACAATTTAACTCCCCTTCCCCGCAGCATCTAAGCCTTAAAAATCTCGTACCGACGAATCTATTCATCCGATCGTCTTAATATTAGCATTTTTGAAATCAGCTCGTCAAAATCTACAAGATGACTACCTGTTTTTTCAAAATTTCAGTTTTGGTGGAAAATTGCATTTTCTATTTTCCCGAGGAAAATTTTTCCGGAAAAACTGCCCCCTAAACAGCACGCAGTTTTCCAAAAGAATGAGAACGCGTTTTCAATAAAAATTTCCGATAATTTTTAGTTCCCAAAACGAGGAACTTTTGGGCATCTTCCCTCTCTCTCGCACACTGGGGTCCAGGGCCATGCAGGTGACATAAACCTTATAAAAATATTTAAAAAAACAAGAAAACTTTTATCAGTGACATTGTTTCATATTCCCCATGACCTTTTGTCCTTTCACCCTCCGGAAAACACAAAAAATGCCGATAACGCAGCAAAAAGTCAACTTTTAAAAAAACAAAAAAACAAAAAATAATTACCAAAGCTTTATCAATGGCTGCACAAGCTCAATATCTGGAACTTTCTCCGCCGACCCGTTCATTCTATAATTAAAAAAATAAAAATAAAATAAAAATTCCGAATTTATTTTTGTGCCCCTTGAACTGCATAGACGAAAAAACGAGTCAGGGTCGATTTTTATATATTTTTTTTTTCTTTTTCGGGCTCCTGTGTTCGCTAATTATTTTCGTACGTCACGTCCTTAACCCGGATTAAGAATCACGACGGCATTCACCGGAGGCATTAACGTTCTAATGCACTTGCACTCCCTTTCATAAAACGACCCTTGGAGAAGAAAAAAAAAATTTGACCGAAAAAACGGTTTTTGGATCGAAAAGGGAGGAAATTGGATATTTTACCTGTTTGGAGGAGGTGGTGAGGATGAAAGTTCGGTTCTTCGTGGTGATCCCGCGCCTCCCAAGTCCGGCGACGACGCACAACATTGTTCGCTGAATTCGTCATTATTGCTGAGAACAGAAAATTTTATTTTTAATTTTTATATGCTTCGTTTAGGTTTTTTAGGGTGTGGAACTTGAATTTAGGTCATTTTTTTCTACCTAACCAAAAGGGGGACCCTTCCCAACATTTTGACCCGAAAATTTTCATTTATTATTTTGACTCAAAATTTAGTTTTGGTCGTTTCTTTGAGTGGAAAACGGGAATTTGAGATCCATTTTTGATTTAAAATTTCTACCTGACCAAAGGGGGGACCCTTCCCAACATTTTGACCCGAAAATTTTCATTTTTTATTTTCACTCAAAATGTAGTTTTGGACGTTTCTTTGAGATGGAAACGCGAATTTGAGATCCATTTTTCGATTAAAAAATTTTTTTTTTCTACCTGACCAAAGGGGGGACCCTTCCCAACATTTTGACCCGAAAATTTTCATTTTTAATTTTTACTCAAAATGTAGTTTTGGCCGTTTCTTAGAGTGAGAAACCCGAATTTGAGGTCGGTTTTTCGATATAAAAAATTTTTTTTTTTACTCAAAATGTAGTTTTGGACGTTTCTTTGAGTGGGAAACGCGAATTTGAGATCCATTTTTCGATTTAAAAAAAAATACCTAAAAAAAATTTTTTCTACCTGTCCAAAGGGGGGACCCTTCCCAACATTTTGACCAAAAATTTTCATTTATTATTTTCCCTCAAAATTTAGTTTTGGACGTTTCTTAGAGTGGGAAACGCGAATTTGAGATCCATTTTTCGATTAAAAAAATTGTTTTTTCTACCTGACCAAAGGGGGGACCCTTCCCAACATTTTGACCAAAAATTTTCATTTTTTATTTTTACTCTAATGTAGTTTTGGATGTTTCTTTGAGTGAGAAACGCGAATTTGAGGTCGGTTTTTCGATATAAATTTTTTTTTTTTCAAGCTGACCAAAAAGACCTTTTTGAATACCTAATGCAAAATTATTCGAGTAAATGATTCAAATGACACGTGATTTGGACTTGTGTCTATTTTTGCGAAATAATTGATTATAGAGCGCATAGAGTAATCAATTTAATATAATAATTAACAATTTACGATTAATGACGTTTAAAGCGATCAATTATCAATTATCTTCAAAAAGCACAAAATTAGCTTTATTGAGAAAATTAACTTTTTTCCTTTACCTGGAAATGGGAGGCGGTGTTACAGAGGGAGGTTCCATCTTACAGGGCGATCCTGGACCTCCGAAATCCGGAGACGACGTACTCGTCTCAGCTGCACTCTCTCCTGAAAAAATAAGAAAAAAAATTTTTTTTTATAAAGCGAGGTCATCCACTTCATAAGCTAAGGATGGATTTATCCTTCATTTAGACTTCCGATAGTTTTATTAATTATCTCGTTATAAAAAGAACTATTTTTTTAGACTCAAATATTTCAAAAAGCATTTCCTGTTTATTTAAATTTTTCTTTTTATCGCTTTATAACATTGTAGCGGTTTTGAATCCGGGTGATAATAAAAAACGAAATGACTTTCCAGGACTCTTTTAATGGGCTCATACTGCATTCCAAGATCCGAGATAAATAATAATATCATCCCCCCACTTTCGACGACAATGTTCTCCTACGTCGGACGCTTTGAACTTTGCCATTTGAAAAAAATGCGAGTAATAAACTGGCAAGTTTGGAAGAAACAAAATGGGTGAAATGGGATAAAGAATATATTATAAAGGAAAAAAAGGGGTAAAAATTGGGAAATGATGGGGTAAAAATGGCCAAAAGTGATAAAAATGGGGTAAGGAATTGACAAAAGTGATAAAAAATGGTGACGGTTTGTAAAAAATGATGAAAAATGGAGCATGAATTTTCAAGATTGATTTGAAAAATGGGGTAAATGGTCGAAATTATTAAAAATGGGGACTATAATTGAGAAAAGCGATTAAAAAATGGGGTGAAAATTCTAAAAAGTGATGAAAAAAAAATGGGGTAAAGAATAGTAGAAAGAGGTTAAAATGAGGTAAAGAATTTACAAAAGTTATAAAAATGGGATAAAAAACAATATTGCACGAAGTATTAAAAATTGGGCAAAAATAATTGCCATTTGTGGGGGGAAAAAATGGGGTGAAGAATTGTAAAAAATGATTAATAATGGGGTTTGTAATGAAATTCAAATATTGATTTTAATTTAAAAAAAAATAAAAATAAAAATAAAAAATAAAAAAAATTGAGAAAGTTAAAATGGGATAAATGGTCAAAAGTTGTAAAAATATGTAGGGTTAATAAAAAATGAGAAAATTAAAAAAAAATCCGCTAAAAAGTGATACAAATTGGGCAAAAATAGTTGCCATTATTGGGGGAAAAATGGGGTAAAGAATCGTCAGAATTGACAAAATTGGGGTAAATAATAGTCAAAAATAGGGTAAAAAATTGACAAAAACGACAAAAATGGGCTAAAGAATTGTAAAAAACGACAAAATCAGGATAAATGATTGTCAAAAATGGGGTAAATAATAGTCAAAAATAGGGTAAAAAATTGACAAAAACGACAAAAATGGGCTAAAGAATTGTAAAAAACGACAAAATCAGGATAATTGATTGCCAAAAATGGGGTAAATAATAGTCAAAAATATGGTAAAAAATTGACAAAAATGAGCTAAAGAATTGTAAAAAACGACAAAATCAGGATAATCGATTGTCAAAAATGGGGTAAATAATAGTCAAAAATAGGGTAAAAAATTGACAAAAACGACAAAAATGAGCTAAATGTCCAAAACGACAAAAGCTGTTAAATGATTGTTAAAAATTGGGGTAAATAGTACTCAAAAATAGGGTAAAAAATTGACAAAAACGCAAAAATGGGCTAAATAATTGTAAAAAACGACAAAATCAGGATAATTGATTGTCAAAAATGGGGTAAATAGTAGTCAAAAATAGGGTAAAAAATTGACAAAAAACGACAAAAAAGAGCTAAAGAATTGTAAAAAATGACAAATTCAGGATAATTGATTGTCAAAAATGGGGTAAATAATAGTCAAAAATGGGGTAAATAATAGTCAAAAATAGGGTAAAAAATTGACAAAAACGAAAAAAATGGGCTAAAGAATTTTCCAAAACGACAAAAGTGGTTTAAAGGATCGTACAAAATGGGGTAAATAGTAGTCAAAAATTGGGTAAAAAATTGACAAAAACGACCAAAATAAGCTAAAGAATTTTATTGTAAAAAACGACAAAATCAGGATAATAGATTGTCAAAAATGGGGTAAATAATGGTCGAAAATGACAATAATTGGGTAACGAATTGTCAAAAACGACAAAAATGGGCTAAAGAATTGTCCCAAACGACAAAAGTGGGCTAAAGAATCGTCAAAAAATGACAAAAATGGGTTAAATAATTCGTAAGTTAATGAACTGGGATGAAGAATGTTTTATTAAAAGGGGGTAAATAGTGAGAAGAAAAAAAGTTTCGTAGAGGATGAAGAATCGTGAAATAATTTTCCTTATTGCCAAAAGTGATGTATTAAAATGTTTGAAAATTAGTTTGTTCTTGTTCTTTGATAAGGAAAAGAAGCCCTTCGCGGATAAGGTCTTACCTATTATGAAAAATTTTAAATTGAAATTTTTTTCTCTTCGTTTTCCAAGGCTGAAATCGAGGTTGTGAACGTAAACAAAATACTGCGCATTTGCAGTTTCCTAAGGCGGTCACTTTTACTTCCTAACTTCCTTTTTCCTATGCCCCGTCTATTTAACGCTTCATCGGTCGAGAGGAAGGACTCGTAAAAATAAAATTGCTATTTCCATTTTCCGGTTTCTGGTACTTAAAACGCTCAATATGGAGGGAAAGTTCTTCAAATAGCTTCTTTTCCTTTGGAGAGCTAAAAGGGGAAGGTTTTGTTTCATCCTTACCCCAGGGGGGTGAGGCAAGGGGACAAGTCATAAATGGACACCGAGTTATCCCACTGGTCATTTTGACCCCCATGAGAATGCACCAACTTCCTTTTAAGGAATAAAGCCATTCAGAACGGAAAAAAATCGTCAAAAAGCCATAACTCAATAATCTATCGGTATTATGACCCAGGAAGACTTGTAAACAATAGAGAAGTTTCACAGAGAAACGAGTTAATTAGAGAGAATTTTTATTATTATTATTTTTTTTCTTCCATTTGTTTTTCCTCCGAGGGAGAAGTGAATCCGCCAAGGTTGTCGTAGAACCGGCAAGGTCCCTCCACTTAAACGGCCGTTATCTTTTAAGTTCATTAACTGGGAATACGCGCTCTTTTTTTTCTTTTCTTTCTTCCCTTTTGGATTAGGGCCAAATTACGGGAATTTTTATACTCGCCAGCTTCCTTGATATATTGGTCGCCGAAGTTTAACAGGTTGGATTCTAGTACACGAGTCTTTAAATTTTTAGCCATTCACAAATATACAAGAACTTGAACTTCGTAAGGTAGGGCTGGTCTGTAGGTTTTTTTTTTTTTTTGACTAAAATTAGGTTTTACAAATGTTGATTTTGAGGTTTTTTACGAAAATTTGGCTTTTTAAATGTTGATTTTAAGGTTTTTGTACGAAAATTAGGCTTCATAAATGTTGATTTCGAGGTTTTTTTTTAAACCAAAATTGGGCTTTACAATTAATGTTGATTTTGAGGTTTTGACGAAAATTTGGCTTGTTGATTTCGAGGTTTTTGACCAAAATTAAGCTTTTTAAATGTTGATTTTGAGGTTTTTGGACAAAAATTAGGCTTCATAAATGTTGATTTGAGGTTTTTGACGAAAATGTGGCTTTTAAATGTTGATTTTGAGGTTTTTTGACGAAAATTAGGCTTTTCAAATGTTGATTTTGAGGTTTTTTTTTGACGAAAATTTGCTTGTTGATTTCGGGTTTTAGTTTTTGACAAAAATTAGGTTTTTAAATGTTGATTTTGGGTTTTTTGACGAAAATAAGGCTTGCACATGTTGATTTCGAGTTTTTACTTTGTTTTGTTTTTTTTGTTTTTTTTTATTTTTTTTGTTTTGACGAAAATAAGGCTTTAAAAAGTTGATTTTGAGGTTTTTTGACCAAAATTAAGCTTTTTAAATGTTGATTTTGTGGTTTTTGGACGGAAATTAGGCTTCATAAATGTTGATTTTTTTTTTATTTTATTTTTTTTAAGCTCTTGCTCCACATATTGCAGTGGAGCCGCCAAAACGGGAACTTCCTAAAAAATCTTGTTTTTTACAGATCTGTCCTTTTGCTGGGCAGAATGTTTCTAGCCCCAGCCTCTTAAGACCCTATGGTGAAAAAATTGGGGAGGGGGGGAACAAAATGTCTTTAGGCCCTATCTAAAATTTCCTCACTTAAAAGACCTTAAAATGTATAGAAATGTCTTTGCAGAAGGCCCTAGCCTAGTAAACGTTGAATTCGTGCCAGGCAAAAGTGCAACATGAAATTTGTCTAGAGGTTTTCCTTTTGACCTTAAAAATATAATATTAGCAAATAGGAAGGGATAAAGTGACCTTCGTCTAGCCTTTGACGGCGTCTATTCCTCATGCCTCACTCAAAACTCTTCGCAATTACTACCTAGAGCGAATTAAAATGTTTATTATTTGTTCATAATTGAACCCTAATATGGATGGAAACGAAGGAAGGACAATTCGATGTCATTTCAATAAACGAGATAAGAATTGACAAATTTTGTATGAGCACAACTTAAAATATGGCTTAAAAGGATATTAGCTAAAATGGACATGTACTAGCTCCAAATAAAGATAAAAAGGGTATTAGCTAGTATAATTTAGCTAGAAACGTTAGCTAGACAACAAGAGTCAATCGAGCTAATTAGGTCATTAGTTTACTTAGAATCAAGCTGAAAAGGGAATTAGCTTGACAAAAAGAGCTCAAAATGTAGCTAAAAGGGTATCAGCTAGTTAGAAAAGGGTGGACAGTTAGCTGAAATTGACATTAGCTCTACATATAAAGTTAAAATGGCACTAATTCGAGTAAAAAAAGGTTGAAAATCTGGCTAAAACAGACGTTAGCTACGAAAAAAAGATCTCAAAATCTAGCTAAAAATGCTATTAGCTAGAAACGGGTCGAAATATGGCTTAAGAAACGTTTGCTAGACAAAAAGGACCCAAAATATGTCAAAAAAAGAGAAGAAACTAGCTAACACAGACATTAGCTGAGCAAAAAGGAGCAAAAATCTACAAGAAAATGGGGGTGGACAAAAAAAGAGTTAAAATCTAGCTAAAATTGGTATTAGCTAGTAGGAAAAGGATCAAAATATAGCTAAAGAGGACCCAAGTGACACAAATCTAGCTAAAAGGATATTAGCTAGTGACAAAAAGTTTGGGAAACTAGCTAAATTGGACACATAAAGTAGCTAAAAACTACGTAAAACGTGTATTAGCTAGTAGGAAAAGGATCAAAATCTAGCTAAAGAGGAACCAAGTGACACAAATCTAGCTAAAAGGATATTAGCTAGTGAAAAAAGTTTGGGAAACTAGCTAAATTGGACACATAAAGTAGCTAAAAACTACGTAAAACGTGTATTAGCTAGTAGGAAAAGGATCAAAATCTAGCTAAAGAGGACCCAAGCGACCCAAATCTAGCTAAAAGGATATTAGCTAGT
Organism: Orius laevigatus; assembly: GCA_018703685.1. Lineage (NCBI taxonomy): Eukaryota > Metazoa > Arthropoda > Insecta > Hemiptera > Anthocoridae > Orius > Orius laevigatus. The sequence continues at coordinate 9,028 of JAGWEN010000191.1, read as the reverse complement.
GAAAAAAGTTTGGGAAACTAGCTAAATTGAACACATAAAGTAGCTAAAAACTACATAAAACGTGTATTAGCTTTAGACTTTAGCTGAACGTCTAGCTAGGTCAAAAAAGCTAAAACGGTATTAGCAAGGAAGCTACAATAGAATGGCCGTTAGCTTGACAAAAGGACTCTAGCTAAAAGGTCATTAGCTACACAAAAGAGGGATTAGGTAGAAGAAAATGGGGACATCAAGCTAAAAGTATGAAAGTTTTTCTGGACCAAAAAAGTCAAAATTTAGCTAAAATGGGTATTAGCTAGTCTGGAGAAGATCGAAGTCTAGCTAAAGAGGCCCAAAGTACCCAAATCTAGCTAAAAGGGTATCATCAGCTACACAAAAATTATTCAAAATCTAGCTTAAAGTTGTCATCAATGGAAAAAATAGCTGAAAATGCCATTAGCTAGTGTTAGCTATTTTTTTTAAATTAAATAATGAATTTTACCTTTTAGCACCGAAATCTGCTACGTCTCTTCCAAACTTCGATATCAAACTAATCCCGAAATTTTTATAAAAATTAAAATAAACAAACCAAGTGAGGTTGTTCAACCCACTTGAAAGGAGACAAAAAATTGGTCCTTGAGAGAATTTTCGGCTAAAGGCAGACATAATTAAGATTTATTTGCCAATATGGTGAAAATAAGGAAAACTTTGAGGAAAAAAATGAAAAAAATGCTTTACCTATTGTGTCCATGGTCAAGGTGAGTACTGAATGGTTTTCGCGAAACCTGTGTGGCCTTGGAAAGTTTTAGGGCCCTTCTTTTCGGGGTAAAGAACCGTTATTTTCGCCACCCTACTCCTGGGGGAAAACCCAAGGTCAAGGGCCTCCACAAAATTTCCAAGCCATCCAAAAATTTACTCGCTTTTTTTTTATTCAAACTTTTAGCTCGATATAGAACTAACGGAATGCAAAAATGACGTCACCGTTTGAAAAACAGGAAATGCCACTTGATCGGCTTTTATTATTAAAGAAAAAAAATTAAAAATAAAACTTACCGTCGCTGGAACATCTTGAGTCGACCTTTCGCCTCTTTAGTTTGAGGTCTTGGAATAGACTCATCGTGTCCAGGTCACACGGGGCTCTTGTCAGTGTCATAATTCCTGAAAAATTAACAAACAAACAATCATTTTTACGTCAAATCTCAAAAAATGGCATCAAATGAGGTAGAAAAGAAGAATCTAGACAAAAAGGATACAAAATCTAGCTGAAAAGGGGATTGGCCAGAGGAAAAGGGTGGAAATATTGCTAAAAAGAGACGTTCAAGACGTGACCTCCTGGGCAAACAAGGAGTAACTATCAAGCTAGAACGGGTATTAGCTAGAAATGGGCAGAAATCTAGCTAAAACTAAGTTAGTTAGACAATAAGGACCCAAATCTAGCTAAAAATGGTATTAGCTAGACAATAAGGACCGAAAATCTAGCTAAAAGGGGATTAGAAAGACGATAAGGACCTAAAATCTAGCTAAAAATGGATTAGCAAGACAATAAGGACCAAAGCTAAAAAGGGGATTATCGAGTAAAAAAGTGTAGAAATCTAGCTAAAAGGGGATTAAAAAGACGATAAGGACCTAAAATCTAGCTAAAAATGGATTAGCTAGACAATAAGGACCTAAAATCTAGCTAAAAATGAATTAGCTAGACAATAAGGACCTAAAATCTAGCTAAAAATGGATTAGCTAGACAATAAGGACCTAAAATCTAGCTAAAAATGAATTAGCTAGACAATAAGGACCTAAAATCTAGCTAAAAATGGATTAGCTAGACAATAAGGACCTAAAATCTAGCTAAAAATGAATTAGCTAGACAATAAGGACCTAAAATCTAGCTAAAAATGGATTAGCTAGACAATAAGGACCTAAAATCTAGCTAAAAATGGATTAGCTAGACAATAAGGACCTAAAATCTAGCTAAAAATGAATTAGCTAGACAATAAGGACCCAAGCTAAATAGGGGATTATCGAGTAAAAAAGTGTAGAAATCTAGCTAAAAATGGTATTAGCTGGACAATAAGGACCAAAAATCTAGCTAAAAGGGGATTAAAAAGACGATAAGGACCTAAAATCTAGCTAAAAATGGATTAGCTAGACAATAAGGACCTAAAATCTAGGTAAAAATGAATTAGCTAGACAATAAGGACCAAAAATCTAGCTAAAAGGGGATTAGAAAGACTATAAGGACCTAAAATCTAGCTAAAAAATGGATTAGCTAGACAATAAGGACCAAAGATTTAGCTAAAAAGGGTAGAAATCTAGCTAAAACAGACTCTCGCTGGGCATAAAGATCTTGAAATCTAACTAAAAAGGCTATTAGCTAGAAATCTAGCTTAAGTAGACGTAAGCTAGAGTCTAGACAATAAAGACCCAATAAAGCTAAAAAGGGTATTATCTAGGCAACGAGGATTCGAAATCTAGCTAAAAAATGGTATTATCGAGAGGAAAAGGATGGAAATCTAGCTAAAATAGACGATGGCTGGGCAAAAAGGACACAAAAGTCTAGCTTAAAAAGGGATTATCGAGTAAAATAGGATGGAAATTTAGCTAAAATGAGGAGTTTACTTACAAAAAGGCTTATATCCACTTTTGAGATTTTTTCGTTTTTTCGCTCTAATCTATTCTTTGCCATGAGATGTATGTGCCTATGGATCAGTTTCCTACCAAAGTTGTTTTTATCCTATATTAAAAGCATGCCAAACATTGAGTTTGCCACCAAAAAGGCACATATCCAGTCTCTCTCTTGTCTTGTCTTTAATAGAAAATTTTACACCAAAACGGCATATATCCATTTAAAACCTATTCCATTAAAATATCTTTTTTTATCAAAAGGGCACATATCCACAATGAGATTTCTGCCGAATGTTTCTTGTGTAGTTTAGTATATTATCGCTTGAGAGCAGAACTTTCCAAGAACGTGATTTACATTGCCTAACTCTTCCCCTCAACAGGTGGCGCCACCCTGAGGTCCTTGTGCACTCTGATTGGTCGTTGTGCGCCATCTTAGTTTGATAAGACGTGATATTTTGTGTTGTATGTTGTTTCATATTCGGATTTTTATCGTTTTACTTCCACAGTGTTCGTGTTTATCTTGTTGCGAGTAAAAATTGGTTAGTGATGGAAGGGACTGTGGGGAGTTTGAACGTCGGGTCGAAAAAGAAGCCATCTTATTACGACGAAAAACGAAAAACAGAGCGTGCTAAAAAGTACGCTGATACAGACCCCAACATCATTCAACTTAAGAAAAAGCCAAAACCCTGTAAGCATGAATCTAAGAATTTTAAGTGCATGAGCTTAAGTTATAAGGACATACAAGAAAATCGCCGCTCTTTGTATACGAAAATTGGGAAGGTAAAACAAGATCTATTTCTTTCCCAACTTATTTCGGGGTACAACCCTGTTCGTCGCCGTGTGGAATCCGCTGTTAAGAACAGAAATGTCAGCTTGACGTACTACTTGCGAGTCTTCCACTCAAAAAAAGTGATTCCTGTTTGCAAAAAGTTCTTTTGTTTTGCTTTGGGAATTTCAGCGAGGAGAGTCTTGACCATCGGCCGGACACAAACTACAGGAAATCTCCCAGATGAAAAACGAGGCGGAGATCGAATAAGCAGCAAGTTCGCGGGTAAACGCAGTGCTGTTGAGGACTTCATAAAAAGTTTAAACTGCTCCGAGTCGCACTACGGCAGGAACAAAAGTAAGAGAGTTTATTTGCCTGCTGATGTGACTGTAAAAAAGTTACACAAAGCATACAACGCCGCTGCTGCTTTGGAAATGCAAGTTAAGTACTCTTTCTTTTACAAAATTTTTAATGGAAACTTCAACATCGGCTTCTCCAGTCCAGCCACCGATGCATGCGGAACCTGCACTCGGCTGAAAAGCGAAATAAATAGTGCCAAAAGCAATAGCGAAAAAAAAAAGAATTTGATGATTGACCTTTTCGTCCACAAGCGTCGAGCAAACGCCTTTTATGAGCTTATGCGCGAAGCTCATGCACGTGAAACCTCAGTTTCCTTCGTTTTTGATTTACAACAGGTACATCCTCTGCCCAAAACCCCGATAGGGGACGCGTTCTATCGTAGGCAAATAAGTTTCTACACTTTCTGCTGTGTACCAATCGATACCAAAGACCCAACTTTTTATGTTTGGACTGAGGTTGAGGCAGGCCGAGGAGCTGTCCAAATTGGTTCGGCCTTGATTCACCATCTTCAAAACTTGAACATCCCCCCATCAATCGACGAAATTCGACTTTTCTGCGATGGATGCGGAGGTCAAAACAAGAACTCCCACATTTTGCACGCATTGTCCTACTGGCTTTTAAAGGAATCACCTCAGACTGTCAAAAAAATTATTCTTACGTTCCCGATCAGAGGTCACAGTTTCCTCCCGGCTGACAGGGTCTTCGGAAGAGCGGAAAAAATTTAAAAAAAAATGCCGGAAATTAAAACTATTGAAGAATATGTGGCAGTCTACTCCGAAGTTGGAAGAGTAAAGAAACTTGGAGTGGATTGGAGTATGTTTGACATCAAAGAACTCGAGGAGACGTATGGGAAAGCTACAGGCATCAGTCACGCCAAACGAATAGAAATAAAGAAATTCCACGCTAGAAATGGAGGAGTTACTACGAGAGTGAAGTTTATGGCTCATTTCAGATTCGAAAGCCACACCGAAATATTCAAACCGATCGTCAAAAGGGCGAAAAAAGAATCCGACGTCAAAACTCCGAGTGTTCTTTCACTCGGAAAATCGATCAGTAAAGAAAAACAGAGGGACGTGGAGCACCTGTTATTAACCCATTTTGGAAAAGAATGGAAAGATAACCCGGATCTTAAGTGGTACATCCCCCTTATTGGACAACCTGAGGCACCGGAAGAAGATGAAAATGACAGCAGCTTCGAAGAATGCGACTGTCTCGACAGCATTGAAAATGGAGTTCACATTTAATACGTCATTCTAATAATATTGTAAAAAATAAATTTTATTAAAGACAACAGCTGTTTTTTTTTACCAAAAGGGAACATATCCCATTTTCACACCAAAAAGGCACATATCCAAATTAAAATCAGGTGTAACTCGCAATGGAACGCGCGCAGAGGTTGGCACTTTTGGTAGAATATTACTTATCCTAAGACGGAAATAATTTTGTAAACAAAAAAAATCAGTTAATTTTTTAATTGCCGTAAAACGTTTTTTTTAATTTCTCAAAAAAAATCAGAAGTGGATATATGCCCTTTTGAAAGTAAACTCCTCAAATAGACGTAAGCTGCGCCAAAAGATTGCAAAAAGCTTTAAAAAAATGTGATTAGCTAGAAATGGATAGAAATCTAGATAAAATAGACTGTAATAAGACAAAAAGGACCCAAAATCTAGCTTAATGGTATTAGCTAGTTGAAAAATGATGGAATCAAGCTATAAATAGGAACAAAAGGACTCAAAATTAAGGTAAAAAGGGTAGGTAGAGAAAAAGTTTAAACGTCCATAACTTCTACAATTATTGACCGATTTTATAGATATTTATACCGTTGGAAAGCTCATTTAAAGGGCTACAAAAGTTTATTTAATAAAAAACAATCTTAGAACACTCCTTACCCCTTAAAAATTGACTTGAAAAATGTACGCTTGTAAAAAGTTGTAAATTTTTTATGTTCCAAGACATTGTGATAATTACAAGGTTATAATGACAAAAGAAGGTCTAAATTTTTTTTTTCAATTGCATTTCCTCATTTTAATCAGATTAATCTGACGATAATTATTGTCCCAAGGCGTTTTCGATAAAAATCAAGGGTGAGTTTTATCATCTTAGGAAGAAATTTGTGCACCAAGATAAAACATATAGAAATGACAAATTACTCAAGATTTGATTTAAAAATAGTCCGAAGGACAATGATTAAAAAAAAAAGAAAAAAATGATTTTGACGATTTTCAAGGGAGTCGTGGGCTTTTATGAAGGAAGTGGACAGAAAAACGAAGAAGCGAATGATTTATAACGTTTCCTCTTTTCCTAGAGTGCCTCCATTGTCAATTATCATCCCGGAAGACATTTTTTTTTTCATCCAATAATGACGAAATTTTTTTAAAATCCATTTTTGAGGATGAATTACCAAACATTTAAAACGGCGCCATCCATCTAAAGGCGAGTGCAGTTTTAATTTTTATTCTTAGACACAAGGAAATGCCTCTATGAATTTTTTTTTCTCTTTAACGCCCTTTACTAAAGAGTTCTTGGCAAAGAAAATTTCTCGAATCTTTTTATAAATAGAAACTGAATCACGGTCTACTAGCCCAGGCATCTTAGATCAAAAAAGGGCAGTTAGCGGGAAAATTAGGTACAGTCGTAATCTCCATCTTATTTTATGTTTTTTGGGTCGCTGATTACGAATCTGAAGTTTGCCAACAAAAATTTTGCCCGGAACCTTGTCAAAATTGCAAAAAAAGTCAAAATTTTGGCACTTTTTGTGGTTTTTTGATTATATCTCAAAAACTATTGATTTTAGCAACTTTTCTACTCAGTACAAAATGAAAGCTCATAAAATTTGCTATAAAATCCGTTAAAGATTTGCGAAATTCGGTTTCAAGAAACGGCCGTTAGAGAGCGCTGAAAAAGGTCAAAATTCAAAAACGGGTAAAAAACCCATTTTTACGTGGTATTTTAGAGGGAACCACGTCTATTTTGATACTTTATGATATTAATGATATCAAATTACATTAATTACACTTATTAATGGACGCAGTAGTGGGATCGCTGTCCAGGAACATGTTCAAAATTAAAAGTAGTGGTCATCAACTAAAGCGTGCTAAAGAAACTAGGTATGTATGAGATATGTAGGTATGTAAAAAATGGGTAAATATAAATATGATAAAAACTCCCAAGCCCGGTCCCAACTCCGGGGGAAAGGCTCAGTATAGATGCAGTGGTAGTGTTCGGACATAAAATCCCACACGATTGCAAAAGTTTTTTTAATATGTATAAATATATTTTAAACATAAAAGTATGTATAAAAGTATAATATATTTATATTATAAAAACAGATACATATATCCAACTCTGTTCATTTATTCATTCAACTGGAAAAAGAAGGAAATTAAATTCGCGCCATGACTACTATACATACTTACCATGTATATATTTTTTTTTATTAATTTAAAAAAAAATTTTTATTACGTTTCATTTTTTTTTAAATTTTTATTACGTTTTATTTTTTTATTTTTATTTTTATTATTTATTTATTTATTTATTTTTTATTTTTATGATTTTTTCTTATTTATTTTATTAAATAATTTTAAGTATGGCTTCTATAGGCTGGGCGGAACGCAACCGCGTTCCTAGATTTTTTAAATTATCTATTGAATTTGAATTTTCGCTCATTATTAGAGTACGTTTTAGGCTCTGGAGCCAAGGCTAATAGTCGGATCCAAACCGTACTAATCTCATTTTAAAGGTACTTTACTGCTTATTGCTTCAAATGTTGTCCGGATGCGGTATCTATAATGCCTTTGGTTTTAAAGCCTAATTTGCAAGTAAAAATTTGAGTGGTCGATCCAGATTTTGAAGACATTTTTGGCTCTGGAGCCAAAGCTAATGGTCGGAGCCAAACCAGATTAGTCTCATTTTAAAGGTAACGTAGCGCTTGTTGGTGTAAAAGTAGTCCGGATACGGTATCTATAATACCTATGGTTTTATAGCATGATTTGTAAGTGAAAATTTGAAGTATCGATCACATTTTAGGTACGTTTTTGGCTCTGGAGCCAAAGCTACTTGTCTGATCCAAACCGGACTAGACTCATTTTAAAGGTAATTAAGCGCTTATTACCGTAAAAGTAACCGGGATACGGTATCTATAATACCTTTGTTTTTAGAGCCAAATATGTAAGTGCAAATTTGACACATCGCTAAATTATCGATTACGTTTTTGGCTCTGGAGCCAAAGCTATTCGTTGCACCAAAACCGGAATACCCTCATGTTAAAGGTAATTTATCACTTGTTCTTTTAAAAGTTGTCCGAATACCGTATCTATAATACTTTTGGCTCCAGAGCCAAATATGTATGAAAAAATATGAATTACCTTCAATTTTTCAATTATTCGTTTGGCTCTGGAGCCAAAGCTATTCGTTGCACCAAAACCGGACTACCCTCATTTTAAAGGCAATTTATCACTTGTTTAAACAAAAGTAGTCCGGATTCGCTATCTATAATAGCTTTGGCTCCAGAGCCAAATATGTGTGTAAAACCTAGAATTGCCGTTCACGTTTCGACTTACGTTTTTGGCTCTGGAGCCAAAACTATAATAGATACAGGATTCGGACAACTTTTAAAAGAACAAGCACTAAATTACCTTTAAAATGAGACTAGTCCGAGCTCAATCGGGCGGAAAGTTCTCCCACACCGTTGACCGCCGTCAAACCCACCTTAATTGTTTTAATCCTTTTCGGTCATAAAACGGAGGTCTTTTTTGACCGTCGATTGCTGCCGAACGGCTGGACCGAATTAGACAAATGATTAATGGATTTTTAGGTAATTTTATAGGCTTTCTTTTTTTACTGAACGGCCAAATCGCCAAAACCTATAGTTTTTGAGATATAATCAAAAAACCTCAAAAAGTGCCAAAATTTTGACTTTTTTTGCAATTTTGACAAGGTTCCGGGCAAAATTTTTGTTGGCAAACTTCAGATTCGTAATCAGCGACCCAAAAAACATAAAATAAGATGGAGATTACGACTGTACCTAATTTTCCCGCTAAATATCCTAAGATGCCTGGGCTATACGCTAAATATGTGATGGGAGTCTGCCCTTTGCGTTAATCCGAATATTTTAGACGAATTATTTTTTAAAAAAAAATTAAAAACTCGCTAATGATTTAAACCGGATTTCCGCGGAGGAAAGACTTTCTCGATTGCATAAAAATTCGTAAGAGGGAGATTGCCGGAGCGTGAGAGTGAGTTAGAGAGGGAAAAGGAGGAACGGGAGAAAGTAACCCCACGAAAGTCAATCCGCGAATCTCGAGGATC